>VYZW01030104.1:9336-71033 GCA_013401315.1 Balaeniceps rex | reverse complement strand
TGGTTAAATCCACTACAGCTGATGGAGATCAAAAGTTATTAACACCTGCTGACAGGTGTTGCTTACCTCAGATATAAAGCACAGTCTTTGCTGTCAGTGGGCAAATATGTACATCACAGAATTTTTCATCGTAGCCATACTTATTGAATCCTTCATTTAGCCTCAAAAGAAAAGGCAAGAACTGAATTGTTGGGAAGGCTATATAATTCTTTTCTCTAAAAAAGTCCCTTTTTGTCTGGCAGCATAGTGTGGCAGCCTGCAATGCTGTCCCCTTGCTGAGGGAAATTGACTGGGAATGCTAATTCACTGCTATTGTCATTACCCAGTTCACTTAAATGCTAATTTAAGGAAGGTGAAGACATGATTTCTTTCGGGTCCATCCATTTCTGGGTTCCTCACTTTAATATGCCTTTCAAGCCCACGAGCTGACTTCTTCAGCATAACAAAGTTATTGTCAGTGAAACTTCCATTGGATGCATGGAAATAGTTTATGTGATTCTTTTCCCCTCCGCTATTCCTGTCTGTTCAGGGATCATTCATCTGACCATCTATCACCCTCAGCCATTTGGTCCTGGAGAAGAGTAGTAACACCTTTTGCCTTTCCAAATTCCTTGACTAGATAAGATATTATCTCTTCTTAGGGATGGGAAACAGTTGATGAAATTTGGAGGTCCTGTGGACTTCTACTTTTGCTGATTCCTTATCTTAAATACAGGAGAGGCTTGCTCACAGAAAATACCTCCTTCATTTTGATGAGGCAGGATAGTAACAACCTTGTGATAGTAGCAGCCACGTGAATGATTATCATATTCCATTTTCAGGGCATTGGGGCATCCAGAGATGTGCCCAACAGGCTGCTTGACTGTTGGTGGCTGAAGCTGTGATGCTGTGCTGCAGAGTGCGGGTCTGCACATGTAGGATTTACTGTCATCAAAGCCAGTTTGGGGCCCCTAGCAGTTTGTTAAAGAGGTTTTCTTGAGTCAGCTCAGTCAAGCCCTGACCAGGACCGTTGCTCACTGGTGTCAGAGGCTAAAGTACACTGGAGCAAGAGAGGAAATTTTCACCAGCACGAACAAGGAAAAGGGGAAGGAAATGCTCCCCCTCTCAGTGCAATGATATAAGTACAACTGAATGTAATGGTCAGTTTTAATCATGATTTAAAACAGCAAGCTGGATCAACTTGTTTTACATTTGCACTACGAGGCTGTTTTCTAAAAAGTTGAATTTTATGGGTGGTAACAAATATTTTGACAAATACAGAACTTACACTAAACGTGGTTATTTCAATTTTTGCGAAGTAGATGAACTGCATCTGTGCACATTCATTTAAGCAATTATGTTGTTTAATATAATTTGTCTTTACATATTATTATATGAGAAAATAGTGAACGATGAGTCCATATTATTATTTTATTAGATTATTAACTTTTTACTTGTGATCTGTGTCAAGTTATATTTGGATGGAAATTAGAATTAAATTAAAAACAGTATTTGTAATTATTCATGCTAATTAAATAAAGTGACCACAAGTTCCCTGACTTCCTAAATACACTACAACAGAAAAAGCAAGCTTTTCTAAGCAGATTTTGCATTAAAAATGACTTACTAAATGAAGGAAAGGATATATAAAAGGAGGAAATTGAACTGATTTTAGAACCTGATTTTAGAACTAATAGATCTCATCCTTTCACACCAAGCTTAATTCACTCACTGACAGAGGAAAACAAATGTTCCTGCTTTTTCAAATCCTAGTTTGTTTCTTAGTTTTGAATGACCTGGTTATTGAACTGAACAAAATTCTCTTCAGTTCACTCACTAAGCTGAAATGAAGGAAATAATATCTTTTCACCTTGCAGGAGGCTAAAGTTCTCAAAAGATTGTTTATCATTTCAAAAAACTTTGGATCCAGGTGTCTTGCTGGTGATTTCTTCATGCTTAGCATCACAGCTTTCTTGAAAACTTTCACTGAAATCAGATGCTGTTTAAGTACTGGTTTTGTATATTTTTCATAGCAAGTAGCCTTAATGTCAGTAATTGTAATTTTTTTTTGCATACATTCATTTATGAATTTAAAAAATTAACTTAAACTGGAAAAAAAAAAAATCTGACCCTATGCCAGAGAGCGGAGGTCTGGAGTAAAGTGCGATCGATGGGGTTTGTGCTTTTTTGGTGCCTTTGTTTGACGCATTGTGAGTTGTCAGGATTTCTCACCATGGATGGTATTTGTTGCTTTAGAGAAAAATTTATTTCCCAGAGAGAAGGAAACATTTTCTATACAGGACCTAGTAGCTGTTTTGGTGAGTGATGATGATCTTTTAAAAGTTACTTATTCCTGTTAATAGGTGCTAACCATAGCACAGAAACACTCAGAAACCTCCTCACAGGAAGAGAAGGGGACACATACTCCCATTTCAGTCAATGGTAAAAGTTGCTGAAGTGTTTTGCCCCGTTTTTCTTGGGCTTGTCTTTTACCTTTACTTTCCTTTGTAGATCTCACTGATTGTAGGGGGCTAGCAAACAAGGTCTATTTAGTTAAAACTGCTGGGATTCAATTAAGGGAAGTTTTTCTTTACCTTTGCTGTAATTTTACGATCCATTAGTAGGTAAATCCTCCCCTTTAGTGGTCTGTTAATAAACAAGTTTCAAGACATACATGAAAAGTCCATTGTGTTTTATTTCCCATAGTGCTGCCTCTCTGTTGGGTAACTTCTAGGCTAGATAATTGAGTTGAAAAGGACTCTGCTCCCAAACTATTAATCTAAGTCCCCAGAACTCAGAACCTGGTTTGAAGACACAGCACTTCTTTCATGCATGCCTGTTCCAAAAGACATGACTTCTGATGGCACATAAAGAAGGATCTTAACCTTTGTTCTCAAAGGATTCAAGGCTTCTGTGAACAACTTTGTACTTTTAAAGTACTCCTGTTGCTAGCACCAGAATCTTGAGGTTCTCCTCTGCTCACCTCTTGGGTGTTAGCTGCTAAGTACCTTCCAAAATCAAAGACCTGTGAAACTACTGAATAAAAGAAAGCTATTGAGGCTTTCTGTGTTTGCTTAGCCCTGTACAGGTTTATACTCATCTGCCTGGGCTGTTTGCCTTCAATAGAAATAGTTGAAGTAGAACATCTCTGAACAACAGAATTCTTGTCTTGGTGTTCAACTGCATGTACTCGCCTTATCTTGGTATGTTCAAGCTTGGATCTTTGCTTCTAGGAAATCTGATTTGTGTCCAAAGATACTGTCCAAGAAACTGTCAGGGATCTACGCCAATCTAGCTATGCTGGCCATGCAATATCTAGGCAAGATGTAGCTGGCCCACTGGCCTGTGTGTGAAGGAAGAGGTGAGGTGGTGTTCTCAGGCACCTCTTAAGAGCTTTCTCTCTCTGATACTTCGTAAGGAAGTTGAAAATTTCTACATTGTCTGTTCTACATGAAGGACAGCGGGAGCATGTTTCCTAGCCTAGTGCCCAGCTAGCCCCTAAGTGTCAGCTCGTTCATAGAAATTCCTCGCAGATACTTAACGGGAAGAAGTAAGGGTGACCTGTCTGCTCCATAGTAAACAAATGTTTTTGTTTACCTGCTTTAGGAGATGTAAGTAATAAATGGACCATCTAAGATGTGTTAGATAGAATAATTGTCTGAAAGGCAGTGTTTGATATTGGCAGTACTAGGCAAGGCTGTGCTGTATGTAACTGTGGTGCTAAGCTGTGTCTTTGAATAGATGCCCAGGACTTTGGGGAAGGCCTTCCTGCACGTTGTAGAGGTGGCTGCCTGTTTTGCAGCATTTCTAGCTCTTCAATTCTAGGAAGCTCACAGACAGATAAAGGGACTTCAGCAACATCTGTACTTAACTATCTTGCTGCATTCCAAGATTTTAGGTAGTTACATATTGTTGAGGTTCTAATGGCTTTTGGAGGGGTGTATTCTCAGAACAGTGTGAGCTCAGAGAGCTTGCTGAGGAAAGCTAGTCATGAGCCAGAGAGAGGAGAAGGACTTTTTCTGAAGTCTTCAGAAAGGGCAAGAATCCAATGCCAGACAGCTTTGGTTTGGAAAGAGCTAGTGATACTTCTTTCTGTCTGGGAAGACTGAGCTGGGGAGGCTTTCTTGTAGACTGAAGCTAAATCATACATCCTGACGTGACTGCACACAGAGTTTGTACCCTGCATGGGTGGATTTGTCTCACATTTGTTTCAGATATCACCTGCCCTGGGACAAGAGCAAACAGGCATTTCAAAGATGACACTATAGCAGCAAAACAGGCAGCCAGCAATTCAGTACTCACTGTTACTCCAATATCCCTTCTTGGGAGAGGGATCTGGGTGATACCAAAGAAATCTGCATGCTCCCAGATTAATTCCTTAATTTCCTGTCCGGGGTAGATCAGGAGGCAGCACTGAGTTCCTCACCTCTCTGGTCCTTCCTGAAAGCACTGCCCAGCCCCACAGCAAACATATCATGAATCATTCATCTTTAATAGATTATGCAAATTGAGGACATCAGATCAATGAAGATCAATAATGGCAACCATTTAATTGCCAGCAAAAACATTTTAAGAATGAGCATTATCTGAAGTCCTTTCTTGGGTAATGGCACCATTAATCCAAACATTGGATCCTGGCCTAAGTGTAGAGGAAAAATTCTCCGCCCCTCTTCCCCTGCTGCTTTTCAGGGTGTTGAGGGGTTTTTTTCCCTTTTCATTTCCAGTTTCTGAGTTTCCCCATCATTACCACCACTGAACAGCTCCCAACGCTAATAGTTCTGCTTTTGTTACTCTGCGCTGATTGAAATGTCGCATACAGATTGAGATGTTAGTGCTAAGTTGCCACCTGGGAATGTCAAGCTGGGTCTGAAATGAACTTTTCTCACTCTTGGATCCAGATGGATCAGATGGGGACATTCTCGAGCTGAGCTGGGAGTGTTGAAGGGAACAGAGTGGGGATGGCACAGAGTTGGGGGGGACATGAAGAAGATTTTCTGCCTCAGCCCGCAGCCTCTTCTGTGAGGCTAAATCTGTCTCCTGCTGTCCCCTTGTAAGAGTCATGTCCAAAGCTTGTGCAGTGTCCCCAGCCTTCGGAAATTCTGGTCTCATGTTAATGGGCTGGAATTCACCATCTTCACTTAGGCAGAAGGACTAAAAAGAATTATTTTAATGGTCCCTTTGAATCTTAAACTCTGATTTTAGGTGCCTTATCTTTACCTCCAGCTATGGGGATCTGCCTTCCATGAAGGAAGGACAGTACTACTCCCCTACTGGCTTTGCCCCCCAAAGACAAGAAAGTATTTCCTGCAAGAGATGTAGATCTGCTAAGTGGTAGATGGACAGCAGCTGAGTTTTGTCTTGCATATGCAAATACAAAGAAAGGTAGAACAATTTTGTCACAGCTGAGCAATTTTTTTCTGGTTGGCTAAGAAACTGCATGACTACAAGGATCCTGGATCAAGCCTGACAGCAGTAAAAGCCATGAAAAAAGTCTGGGGATGTCACGCTTTCTAGACACTCCCTAAATAATGCAGTTCGCCTCCCCGTGGTTCTCCATGACATTTTACAGACCTCACACTGGATCTCCTCTGTATTTGGGGTAACTGTTACTAATCCTGCCCAGTCCCAAAGTTCTGGTAGCCAAAAGTTGCGTGTAATAATACGCCTTTGTTCAGTGTTTGCTGAACAAGCAACGACTGCCTGCCTCAGCCATGAGCTGCTCTGACCTCAGGGGCTATTAGCTGGGGCTTCTGCAAGAAAAAGTTGAGATATAAACTCCAGTGCTCTTGATTCTGTGCCATCAGAGGACACCTTTTTGGCCAAGAGGCAACAGCTCCTTCCCTTGTTAACAGGACTTAGACCTCTTTGTCATGAGTTATTTCTCAGCTTACACTGCGAGGTTTCTAGAAGGGCCACAGCAGTTGTAGCGCAAGGGGGATATAGCAAACCGGGGCGAGTCACTCGGGCCTTGTCAGCTGCTCTAGCTATCCAGGAGGAGAAGTGCAGATCTATGGTAGCTGTGTGAGCAGGGAGCAGTGGCAACTAAAGCCTGAGAAGAAGGGCTGTGGCATCAGAGTATCTCCTTATGGCTCTAGACACACACAGGGCAGGCAGTCTAACACCAGTAACAGGACGGCATGCCCCATGGCCCCAGGACAACCCTGCGCTGCTCAGGTCCTGCACGTGCCACCAGCGAAGAGGAAGCTTCTGTGGAGCAGCTGCAGAGAAATTGCCTCCTACTTCTGTGCATCCCGATTCTTCTACTGTCTTGCTCTTGCTCTCATTTCCTACTCTCCCAGTCACACCTGAGTTTAATGTGCCCACACGGGAGGGAAGGGGGAAGGCTGTGAACAAATTTCTTTTGCCAGCTGCTGTTAGAGACTCATGGGATTAAGGAAGAGGGAGGTTAGCAGTCACGGTTCAGCAGACCTCAGTATTTAGTTTGCAAATGCCCCTTCCAAATGCCAGGGCTGAATAAAACTTAATTTATTTCTCCCCAAGATAACCAAGTGTGGATCATGGGTAAGCCACGGATCATGGGTAAGACACAAAGCAAAAAAATCACAGTTCCTATTTGGACATACCTGTCCTCCACCAACATCCATCCCTAAGCCCCATCTGGGCACACAAGTTCCCGGTTCACGCCTGGGTTTGCTTCTCTTTGAGTCATACCTGGGCACCTCTAGGTGTACCCAGACCCACCAATACTCTGAATTTCAAGCTTCTCTTGAGCCCTTACATCCTCCACATTCTTTCTGTCTCTTTCCATGTTTGCCACAGAGGGATATCTTGCATTAGCAGAAAAAGCAGAAGCTAATGGTGATGAGGGAAATAAATAAAAAGCTTGGTTCTGCTGTTTGGTCAGGCAGCTTACCAGTCACCACAGGGTACGTCTGGGGTCCTGACACATTTGTCCCCAGGTCTGGGTTAGCAGAGGTGGATAGACTTGATTTGACTTCATCGAGACCAGGGGTCAGAGCTGGGAGGGAGTACTCATTACCCTGGGGAAGAGAGGAGAAAGACAGCTCGCTATTGATGCGCCGGGAGAAAGGGAAGGGTGTACAGATGGGGGGGAGGAAGAGGAGAGATGCAAACCCCTGCACAGATGGAAGAGGAGGAGGAGGAGGAAATGGAGAAGATGAAGTGACAAGAGGGTTGCGGGGGGTGTTCCTAGGATGAGCTATCCCCCTCTCCTGTGTGCTGCTGTGAAGGGGAAGAGGGGAGAGGCCAGGCGTGAGATCTGGCCCGTTATCTGTGGTACAACTGAGCCTTCGTTCAGTGCTGTGGGGACGGGGATAGCTGCCTGTGCCAGCCCAGGGGAGAAGGAAGGGGAAATCCATGTCCCCTCCTCTTGGTTGAGCAGAGGCAGGACATGCTTGCCCTGGTGACAAGGACAGCTGGGGCAGAGGACTGCAGTGACGTGCCTGGGACAGGCAGTAGGAAGCAGCCAGCGTTGGCCTACCGTAGCCAGGCTCTTTGCTGAGTCGTCTGCCTCCCCTCTGCTGTTACCTCTGTCCTAGCTCTTTAAAAACAAACAAAGAAGCCTCATCCCCTGCCTCTGTCACTCTGTGCATTGGGGTATGAAATTGGGGAGGGGGGAGCCACATGGCTAACAGAAGGGTGGGAGGGGGAGAGCCATTGAATCTGAAAGGGTGTCCTGTCCGAAAGGCGCTGGTAATTGCCTTTTTATTGTGGCAGCCTCTGGACCAGACGCGGGAGCTGGAGAAACCGGGAAGGCTACAAAACAGCAGGAAAAGTTGCTCTGATTAATATTACGTTAAATTAAAACTGNTCTCCCCCTCCTCCAGCAGGCTCCCTGCTCGCTGCCCCCTCCCCGCCCCTGTCCCTGCTTGGCTAGGACTGCCTAGTCATTTCCAATTCCTTCTCGTATTGATCTTCCTGTAGAAATCAGTTTTGTAATTAGCTGCAAATTAGGCCTTCTACTGGGGGTGAGCCTGCCCCCTGATTTATCACCAGAGTAATTCGCTGTGATCGGAGAGAAATTAAAATGAACTCAATTAGGCTTCGGATTTGCTTTATGGGCCCTGCTCAGAGTTTCAGGGGGAAAAATGACTGTGCTGGTGCTTAATAGTCTAATGAAAGTAAATAAAGGTTATTCATTGTAATAAACCCAGGGACTCTGGGATGAAGGGAGTCCACAGCCAGCCTCTCCTTCTCTTCCTTTGTTGGTTTATGGCTTGGGGCGGTTTAAAAAGACTTTTGATTTTCATTTTATTAAGACAAACAGCTTTTGGGATAAAAGGCCGGGGGAGCGGGGGAGTAAGGGAAAGCGGGGGCAGAGCTGCAGAAGTGTGGAAAACTAGGTTGGAGATGGGAGTCAAGTCTCAGCTTTGGGCCATGAAGGAAAACGCTCCGTTAAAGCCCGAGCCTGTGGCTCGCTGGTCACCGGCGTGATCAGAGAGTGCAGGAGTTTCTGTGCAGTTCTGTGTGCCGGTGAACATGCATGGCAGTGTTTGCGTGTTCATGGCAAAACGTGCCCGCATACCTGCAGGTGTGTGTGCAGAGGGAAAGGCGGACATGGGGATTTAGGGAGAGCACAGTGTGCATGTACACGGCAAGTTCACGAGAGGAGGTAGAGCTCGTGTATACACATGCATCAGCACAGTGATATATTTACAACTAGAAAGTGCTGTAAAATGTAAATGTGATGTATGTGCAATAACAGGTCAGTGCGAGAACAAGGGGTGAAGAGGGGGAGAGTGATTTCGGTGAGGGAATCTCCCTGCCATAATCCTATGGGCGCCTGTGGGTCCCCATTACCAGGCCGGGCCCTCACCTGCTCAGATTTGATGTGCTCTGATGTTTGAAAGACGTCAGGGTAAGAAGGACGCTCAAAAACTCGATCTAAAGCTTCCAGCTGCTGCTGGGTGAAAGTGTCGCCACGAAGGTGCTTCCGCAAACTGTCCACGCTGCTCTGGGAATCTCCATTGGGAACTGAGCCCTCGGATACATCTGCAGGGCACAGACAGAGAAAACAGGGAGTTAGCACCACCCTGGCTCGGATCAGCAAGGGATGCGGGACAAGGACAGAGCAGGGCCCTCCGCCTCCACCCACAGAGCTGTGCCACTCCTGCAGGAAGGGGAGGCTGCGGGGACCTGAGGGAAGCCCCCTCCTGTCTGCTGGAGCAGCCAGGCTGCTCCTGCAGGCTCCGTGGGACTCTCGCCCAGGGTGAGTGAAGCTGTGGAGAATGGCGCTTGGCTCAGAGATGAGTTTCAGTTCCACTGATTTTTCAGTGTTAAAAATTGCCAAATCTCCATTGCTGAGCATAAAATGGGAGCAAAGCACAGCGATTAGCATGGCTAGAAGGCTACTGGAGAGGCACCTCACAGCAAAACCAGAGTGCTGAGGATGGACCTGTACTGGGGAGGGCTGAGGAAGCCTGTAATGGAGAAAGGGCTCTCTTATGGCTTGGAAGGGAGTCAGTCTCTGTTGTAGCTCCCTGGTCCCAACAGAAGTTATATCTCTGTCAGGATTTCGTTCTCATCTGATCTTGTCCTGCTGTACCCCAGATGAGTCTTTCATCCTCCTCAGATAACAGGAATGATCCTGTTTCTGACTCCGTGTTTCACCAGAGACAAGTCTCTCCCTGTGGAGTGTCTGTCCCATCACGTTGGTTTCTGTTACCATCTCTGTCCCATTCTCCTACATGTAGCTCATGATTTATCACAACCCATATCTCTGTTATAAAACTCCCTCCAAAATGAGATTAATCTTTGTCTATGTCAGTTCCCCTCCCTATCCAAAATGAATTATTGTATTACAAAACCTCGTCCTACTCAGTGGGAATCGGCCTTCCTGGTAATCCTTTGTTCTTACTAGGAAAAAAAGCCTTTTTCTGGTAGAAGCATTGCCCGAAGTGCATCTCTGTCCCTGCAACAGCCCTCTGACACAGTCCAATCTCACTGCAGTGCCTCCTGCCATGTTCCAGGTGTGTCTGTCTCTCTTGTGCCATCCCACATCTCTCACAGCCCACTCATCCCCTCGGAGGTGAGTCCATTATAAATCCCCTGCCCCATCCAAAGTGAATCTTTCCCAGTGATAAACCATCTTATCACCCACCTGTTTTGGTTTTTTTTCCCCTGTTATCCCCCAACTCAAATGAGGTGCATTTATCTCGGTTATAACCCCTTTTTATCTGAAGTGAGTGAGTCTCCTGCTATTAGCATCTGTCACATCCAAGGTGAGTGTGTCTGTTATAACCTCCTGTCCCAGCTGAAGTGAATCTTCCTTTGTCATAATCCCTCATCTCATCTGAGGCAAGTCTGCTCATTATAATCTTCTCCAACTGTGCTGAGTATCTTTCTCCTGTCACCTCTCAGCCTAACTTTGGTGAGACTCGTTATAATCCCCTGTCTCATCCATGCTGATATACCTCCATACCCTCTATGCTGAAGCTCTACCTACTGTGCTTCATCAGACACAAGTCTGACTGTCTTATCACCCTGTCTAACCTAAGATCAGGTTCTCCCTCTTACGCTGTGATTACCTTCCTGCTTTTTCACTATTGTTCATCATGCTTCAGCCTTTCTTGGTGGCTTCCAGTCTGTGAATCTCAGAAACATGCTGTCTGTCAAGAAAGTGACTGAGGGATCTGTATAGACCTTTTTCCTCCTCCATGCGATTGCAAGTGTGCTCATGGGCAGACGATGCTCCCAGGAGCCTGGAGTGGCATTCATTGTGCAATGGCCACAACCATGCCACTCCACTGCTTCATCTTTTAGCTCATGGATGGTGCCAAGATGGGTATTTTCTTGGCACAGTTAATGCCCAACTGGTGGTCCAGAGTTATAACTGAGCCTGCTGCCTTCTGGCTATGAGATATATCCGTTTATAGGTGATTATACGATATGATATAATCAATAGTACATTATATACAGTAACGTAGTACAGTACCACTCACAAGACCATAGAAAATATTACATATTGATTTGTCCCAGCCAGCAGCCTTCCCTTGAGCAGCCCCTTCTCTCTTTCTTTTCCACCCCTAGCCAGAGAAGGCACTGCTTTTACTGGCTTTTACTTTACTGGCACTGATCCCTGGCATTTTCTCCTCTCCTCGGGCTTTTTCGCACAAGGGAAAATTCTCAAGTTCCTGAAAGCTGGAGTTGATGACAGATTTGACTAAGAGAAAACAAAGCAAAGACCAGGCTTGGTGGACTGCACACTGTGTGTGTCAGTGCAGTCTTTGTGTTTTAGATGGACTGGGCTGTTACTGCAGGGGTTGGCTATCAGGAGGACCAGGGTAGCTCAACGCTTATGCTCCCAATTCTAGTAGGCACTTCTCTCTTGTCCTTCCTGCAGAAAGCTGGCACTGAACTCTTGGGTCCAGTGGTCCTGGCTCGGAAAAAAAAATGTGCACTTCTATATCAGCGCTTGTCTCAACCTGTCTGCAGCCTGTGAAGCTGTTTGCCTTTGAGGATTTTTCCACATGTGTCAGTGTGCATGACTGTGCACACCATGATGCTAATACATGTGGGTATTTTGGCAGTAGATCATTATTGTTTAGATTCTGCATCACCATACATGCCTGAGCAGCCGTCTGTCTGCAGCGGCTGGTTTAGGCTATATTTGATTTTCAAGGATGGCAGCCCTACACTATGTGTGGTGTTTGGTGTGAGTGGACGAGTGTTCACGTATACGGTAAAACTTCCATTGATTGTCATTAAACTGGATTTTACCCTTAGTGAGTTGCCCTGGGTGGTTACACAGATTAGTGCACACATGCACGTGTATTTGCAATTCCTGTCTGCCTGCAGAGCCCTGTGCATGCATGTCTCCCGTGTGTGCACAGGCCATGCCTTTGTGTGAAGAAGCTGAAACCACAGCTTTCCCAAGTCGCTGTAGGAGTCTCTTTTCCTTCATTTATTCAGGGGCCCTTCAGATCTTGACAAATCTGTCACTCTAAATTTGCGAGAGATTATGGTGCTCTCTCCCTAGCATGGAGAGAGGTGATATATGATATCTGCTGCCCCTATTGATTGCCTGATCTGGTGGCAGAGGGCTGGCGAAATGAACTTGAAATGAACATCATGCCTCAACTCATTGTGCGTATAATACACTACTTAATCCCACATTTTTCAGCCGCTATGGAATTCAATTGATCAATCATGTCCCTCTGATAGTACTGTTTTAGGGGTTATTGCTGCTCTGCTCACTGACCTTTTTATTTATTTATTTATTTGTGTCAGCATGTGTGTGTGCGCGCATGTAAGTGTGTGTGTGTATTTGGGAAACTCAGGACCAGCTGATAAGAAAGGACCCGTATAGTTAGTGGGAAATGAAAGAAAAGGATAAAGGGAGGAGAAGGGGAAGGAACAGGGTTAGATAAGAAATCAGAATGATCAAAGCAAGCAAATAGATAGGGAAAGGTGGAAAAGTTGTAAGGAGAAAGGCAATGCTTTGGTTTAGGTGGGAGTTCTGGATGGGGGGGCACTCTGCCATGGCCGAGGCTTTAAAATCTACAAAAGAAACTTTTGACAGAGGCCTGTAGGCTACGTCAAGATGGACCTTGTCTAAACAGCTTGCAGTAGCATTGGATTTCATAATGCTAGGTCACACAAATCCCAAACTTCACAGAGCAATAATATGAGTTGTGCATATGGATTTTACTTATGAAGCGGAGAAAGTTCCACGGAGATGATCCTGAAAGACAGATTTATATGTCTTGTGTTGCTAACACTCAGACATTCACAGTCACGGATCATTATATTTTCTTCAAAACCAAAGGATTGTAAATCCCCTGTGTTTGTTTTCTGGTGTCAAAACCTATAGAGGATGCGTTTTCATTTTTTCCCTGAAACTGCAAGGGACAGACACTTATCTCTGGTTTTAGATCAAAGTTTCAATTCTCATGTAAGCATATGACTCTGTGAGCTGGAGTATCAGATGAAGCCTCAAATACTGTAATACACAAAGTATGGGAGCTGACAATTGCGTGGGTATGAGCAAATGTGGCAGTAAGAAGCCGAGAGGACTTTGGGGAAGAGATGGGGTCCATACAGAGGGCTGTGAGTGAAAGCGAAGGGAGGGCTCATGGGGAAAATTTGAGCTGGGAAAGACTAGCAGATCCCATTAGGAATGGCACTGGTGGGCAACAGTCACTTCGATGCATGAAGAACAGTGCTAGGAGTAAAAGCTTAAGGGATGGGGCTTTGCCAAGAAAGCAGCTCTTGGAAGGGGTGCTGTGGTGAAGCCAGGCTTCAGCAGCAGGATGAGTCTGGGGATGCCACCTGTGTAACTGTGCTAGCTGTACCATTAGGAAGCATCATCACCTTTCCCAGTTCCCTTTCTACTGGCAAGGGAAACTCTGTGGTACCGTGACACTGGGACTTTAATCAGAAGGATCTTAACAAACAGCTTGAGAGGTGAACCATGGCCTCGGTCACTGTGTCCCTCACGAGAGCACACAGTTGCTGTCAGCGTGATCAGGACTGGCCTTGCACATGTGACAGGAAACATCTCTCCTGCCGAGGGGCTGCCGGGGGAGCGCATGCAGCCAATGTTCAGCGTAAACCTTCGACATGACACAGAAATGCTCCATGGGTGTCACAGAAGTATCCTGACAGATAACAAGGAAATGCTGTGCCAGAGGACACAGGAACAACCTTAACTACATCTGACACAGGGAATATGCCCATTAAATAGCTCCAAAACAAAGAGACATTCCCAGGTCTGGAAGCCACAAAGACACCATCATGTACAAGTAGCACGAAGCAGCGTAATACAGTTACTTCCCTGGCTACAGGTGACAGAGAGCATCCTTGCTGAGGGTGGGATGGGGCCACCTCAAATAATTCAGAAGTATTGCTGACATAGAAGACCTTTGTGGCACAGAAACTTGTCGGAGGGTCATGAGAAGTTGTGCAGCTGGCACACAAACGTGGAGATACTGTTTGTTCTCTTTTGGGGCAGGGGCTATTCCCGCCCCCGTGACATGTCTGCCCGCTGCCTCTTGGGGCCCCGATCTCAGCTGGGGCCTCGCAGCACTACCAATAAAAATCACAGTCATAATAAAAGCGAATGTGACTGGCATGAGAACTGCCAGCCAGGTGACACAGCAGAACCCATCTAATTGTCAAAGCCTCCAAGGGAAACGCATCTGTCTAATGCAGCAGTGCTGAGCCGGCTGCTGAAATGCCATCCCTCTGCACCAGCGAGGCCACACTGTCCTCTCCTGCAGCTTGCCTTTGTCACCATCTCCGCAGAGCAGCCCTGTCCCACTCTCCGGGCACTCTCGGCTACGTGTGCTGCCCTTTCCCAAGCCACCCTTTGTGTTAAGAGTGGTCTTTCCCTTTACCCGTTTTCCCTTCTCTTTTTCCCCCCTCTGATGTGTTCCCGTGTCCCTGCGCAGCCCAGGCCTGTCAGGCAGCTTTCCTGGACGTCCCGGGGGGCCTTTCCCCATGCTGCCAGTTGTTGCAGTTTCAAACTCAATTGTTCTCCTCAGTACTGAGGCAAATGGAGTCATTAATTACCTTCTATCGGCTGGGCCGAGTTCAGAACGCGATCGATAGCCAGCGCTTGTCATTCACGGCAGCCAGCCCTGCGCAGACCCTCACGCTGCATTCGGCACGGGTCCAGGAAAGAGCCCAGCACTGTCAGACCTGGGCTTCAAACCCTGGCATCAAGCTTCTGCTGTGAACAGCAGACCTCCTGTATCTGTGTCTGAGCTGACCCCCAACCAGGGGAGAGATCAGGGACAAAGACCTCGGCTGAGGGAGCAGATCACACATTTTCACATGGTCAGAAGTGTCTGGTACTGGTGTCCTGGTCTGCACAAGCTGATCCAGTCTGGCTAGCACGATGTTTCTAGAGACTCCGTTTTCATCCTCAATGATTATTAAACTAATACTGTATTCCCCATAGTAGGGACAAGGGCAAGGACTGGCAGCCCTAATCTGGCAATGTTTTCACCTGTGTAGCTTTCTTGCCTTACTCAGTAGGGTTTGGAAAAGGAAGGCTGTAAAGTTTGGTTTACATTTCCTTCCAGAATAATTTTTGCAGCCTTTTAGGCAGTATAAAAAAAGGCATCATCTCTAGACAGGCCAGTTCTGTATTTCAGCATGTAGCAGTGCTGCAAGAATCATCAGGGCTTTGATTGTGATAACTGAACTGGTGGGGAGAAAGATGAACCTCAAATTCAGGTGGAAAGGATCCTAAGCGAGTGCAGGATAGAGGTGACAGAGCATGGAAAGGGCTGGCAAGGTCCAGCAATGCATGGAGAAGGAATATTATCAGGGATCTACGCTGTGGTAGTGAAAGAAGATATGGTACGAGTTCAGGTTACATACAGTATCCTGCAGAAATAGGGAT
The DNA here is from genome assembly GCA_013401315.1 of Balaeniceps rex. Classification (NCBI taxonomy): domain Eukaryota; kingdom Metazoa; phylum Chordata; class Aves; order Pelecaniformes; family Balaenicipitidae; genus Balaeniceps; species Balaeniceps rex. Next base: position 55,723 of record VYZW01030104.1, on the reverse strand, counting down.
AGTGGGAGATGAGTGCTGGAGGAATATCACCTCAAGGAAGTGTATCAGCCTTCGTCAACTCTGCAGTTGTTCAGATTCCTGTGTCCATTTGCCTCAAGGGAATCCACAAGCCTGAATCTGAGTACGCTAATTGATGGTACTGTGCTGGTCTATATGTCTCTGTAATGTAAGTGTGTCAGCAACACATAAACTGTGTGTATTTGTTACTTACATGCTCAGGCTCAGAGCAGAAGGGCTCAGAAACAAAGGGATTTTATGTTTTGAAATGAGAGTATAGCTCAGATGAGGAATGGGTGAGCAAGGAAGGCTGCTCATGCAGGGAAGTGAGCGTGCCTGACCGAGGAAGAGTGAGATGTGTGCTGGTGCCTGACAGCTGGGGGCCTGCAGTGCTTTTAACACAGGGGTTGCGTATGACAGAGTACCTTAGATGGAGCAGGGATGGGCAGTGCAGCTTTAATGTAGGGCTTACATGAGCAAAATGGCAATGCTCAATGAGAATGTAAATGAAATGAATTGTGTGTGCAAATGTGTAATGAACTGTGTACTCAGATCTGTCTTGGATTATCATGGGAGCATGCAAATGTGCATTTAAGGAAGTGAGTGTGTGTATGCGTATGAAAATCATATGTATTTACTACAGCATCTAAGTGTACAATTGCAAATTTGGCCCAGAGCATCTGGGAAACTAAGTCTGTACAGACTTAGGTATGTGTGTTAGATAGTAATAATCAGCACATCCAGCCATACTGAATACACCAGTAAAGGCCTTTCCAGGTGTTAGGCTGCAAGCAGCTGCCTCAGACGGATGTACAACAAGTACTACAGCATGTGTGGGTGTGCAGATGAGGCGTGTTAGCCTGGGTAGTCAAAGCCGGTGGCTTCTGTGCGAGCAGTCACTGCAGCTTTGTGACCTTTGGGTATGCTGGAGGTGAGTGGACATATTCTGCTCTCGGTCAGGTTGGTGCAAATCCACAACAATTCCCGTACCTCAGAAGAGGCACTGGGGATTTATACCATTGTAATGAGGGACAGAGTGTTGGTCCAATATCTCTTACTAGCACTGTTAGGCTTGACTGTTAGCCAGATAGAAATGCAGCTGCCTTCGGGACCCAGTACACTTGTTTTGTTTATGGTGGCGGAGTAGCAAGCAGCACTGTCACACAGTGGGACAGATCCTCTAGTTAGTGTAAATCTCTAAGTCTCTGGCATTCAGTGGTTATACTGATTTACACATCCTGAAAGTTATCAGAAGGGTTATCCTGATTTATGCTGTTGTGGTGTCCACAACATTGCCTTTAGTGCAGAGCCCTCGGGGGGAGCTGCTGCTGCAGGAAAGTGGGGCACCAGGAGCTATGCTGTTCCCTCTGCCAGGGCAGAAGATGTTCTTAGCATCATTGGCATGACTTAGCTCCCTCCTCTCATCTTCCTAAGCCCATTTGTTGGGGAGCTACTTCTTGGCAGGATCCCCCTTGGTGAGCACATAAAAAAGGGCGGCTTTTGTTAGCTCCAAAGGACAGAAGCAACGCAAAAAATTACATCGCATGCAGCCCTAACTATGCTTGTTTAGAGAAACTGCTTGCATTTATGAAGTCTTTGGTGCGGAAAGCAGGGTTGCAAATGACTGCATCAGAGCGACAGTAAAGGCCATTAATTTCCTGTTATGTTTTCCTGTGTTGGGGGCTTTATTAATTTAATTTTACACTGTCGAACAACAGCAAGCGCTGACACCGCCACACTCGGAGTTTTTTTTTTTTTTCTCAAGCAGTGCTTTGCCTGACATGCAAATGAACACAGCTATCAGGACCGCTAGAGACAAGGGAGGGAGCACAGAGCTGGGCTGTCCCCATCCAGCTCCATCTCCCAGTTTCTTGGAGATCCCTGAGATTCCAGTGGAGCACACTGGCACCTGAGAGGCCACCAGCGCTAGGGCTCAGCAGATCTGGATCAGGCCATGGACACCTCTAATGCACACCGTAGAAAATATGAATTCCTCTTTAGCCTGCTGGGTTCCATTGGCTTGGTCTCCCACTAACATGCCTCTTAATACCTCCTTTCCTTCCGTTGCCCTTGCTCTAGACTCTCCCTTCCTTTCCTTCCACCTTATTTTCTCCTCAATACACACTTCTACCTTAGCCTCGCAAGTCAAAGGCGGCTGTGCCTGCCCCTGAGCCAGATGCTAGTGAATCATGTTATTGGAAGCCCTTCTGAGTCAGCACTAAACCAGTGTTCTAGCAGAGTGTTTTTAGAGCTGCCATTTTTGACGTGCCATAAAACAAAGGCTCCAATCACTCAGAGTCATTAAAATTCCCATGGCATTTTTTGCAAGAGTGCAGACATTAACCTGGCTGTCCTGAACAAAATCCAGCCTGAGTGATTACCCACAGCATATCTTAATTCTCCTGTGGTTTCATTTGGACATGGCACAGCAAAATTTCACTGTTGATGCTCTGTATTGTTCAACATCTGCCATGGTCCACCCGAGAGTCAGCCACATTTCAGTAGTAAATGAGGTCTTCCGAATGGGAAGGTTAATAAACAATGTATTATACAGGACGGGTAATTGCAAAATGCCACGCAATGAAAGAGCTACAGGCTTGCAATATGCTGCAGTCTGCTTGGACTGTCCCCATGCAAACTCTTTTTTTGAATGCTCGTTCCTATAATAACTGTAAAGCATTAGTAGAGTAATTTGGAATCTTTCTGCATGAACTCATGTAAAGGCCCTTACTGGTATATGAAGGATCCTATACTGATACGACCTCTATAAGATGTATGTCAGAGATATGTTCCAAACTGTAAGAGGTCCCCAAACAAGAGGGGACCCAGTCATGGGTAGCAATCAGTTTCCCAAACAAGAGAGGGCTGTGCAGACAAGAGCTGTAAGTGTCTTTGAGGATTAGCTAGTGGGGTGGTTTTTTTTAATTTGCTGGGATTTAGTAAAGTTGTCCCAAACTCTAGGATAGGTCTGATCTTCTTGCAAGGTCAGCTCTTCTGTTCAAGGCCTACCTCTTCCCACACTAGATGCCAAAAGCCAAAGCAAAAAACCAACAGCTCCTTTGGGAAACCAAGCATGGAAGTGTACCTGTCCTTTACAACAGCCTTTTCTAAAGCATCTAAGAGAGGACTAGAAGGCACTCAAGACTTGATGGACATTCCATACACAATAACCACCTCATTAAGGTTTAATCAGATGCCTACAAACCTGTTCCGATGCTGATCCCCTAGCTTAAAAGCAGAATAACACCCCTACGCTCCCAAAAAAGGCAGAGACAGTGAGAAAAAGAAATCCTGACCTACTCCACATCCAAACGGAAACAGTGATACCCATGACCTAGCTCCTGTTTTGGCACTGTGCGCCTGTGTGTTTTCCCGTAGGTGTTGACCTGTGTGGGAAGAGGACTTTGTACCTTGAACCTGATGGGACGCAAGCAGTAGGATGCTTGGATGGATGAAGGAAAAGCAAAGGAGAAATGTGGACCTAGGCATTATTTTCAGGCCCCTTGACAAAACTCTGATGTTTTAAAGGGCCTTAAAATGGGCATGAATTGCATTTGACACCTATTCAAAATGTCCTTTATTTTATCTGATTGATGCATGGAAAAATCACCTTCGAAGAATTATGGATGGAGACAGACAGAAGACAGACAGACATGTCTGCTATGTCTCGATAGATAGGTGTCTGTAACTGCTTCTTTCAGGCCATCTACTATTAACAGAGTTGTCCTCCATGTGCAAGGTCTTAGAGCTTAGCCTAGCCTCTGCAGGCCAACACAAAATGCTGTTCGTTTCAGGTCTTACTTGGCAGCCACAGAGATAGCTGGAGGAAATCCAGTATTCCCTGAAAGGTTCTTAAAATTTTCACAAACTGCATTTTTCTTTAATGCAAGTTCTTGTGGGAAAATTAAGCACACTGGCTTTTCTCTCTCTCTCCCCTCCACTCTAGTCACCTCCCTGCCCCTCATCTATCCTGCCAGGATTCTCACGGGCTAATCACTTGGTGAGAACTTGTTGCTTCCCCCGGGATCCAGTGAAACAAGGCTGGAGGATCTGATGCTATCACTTAGGGAAGCAAAGAGCTCCCGCTTTCCTTCCAAACAGCAGCAGCGCCCATTTTGGGAGGAGGAGGAGTTTCTCTCTGGCCCTGACTGAGAACAAGGTACTTAATGTTTTCCTTTAGCACAAGAAGACACCCCTCTATAGGAATGATTTCCATCTATGAACGGCAAGCAATGCTTAACGTTACATTGACATAGACTTGGAAGTGCAGACGTAGCCAAATTAGGAGCTAATTGGTGCACTGGGGATTGACTGTTGGGCCCCCTTGGCTGCTGGGATGTGATCGGAAAGAGAGAGAGAAAGAAAGGGAGAGAGCAGGAGCCGTCCTCTGCCGACGCCTCTCTAAAGGTTGGGATTCCTGAGGCCGCTGCTGTCTAGTGCTGTCAAGGTCAGCAGGTTCGGGTTCACTGAACGGTCAGGATGGTTTGAATTACTGGCACTGCCTGCCGATTCCTCCGCTGATCGTGATCCGTCTTCCAGCGCCGGCTGTGGGATGCTGCTCCCCGGCCATGTGCTGCGCTCGGTGTGGGGCACAGGGAATGTCAGAGAGGCAGATGCTCTTGTTAAGAGGATGAGTTTTTAGGAAGATTTAAGGAGCCAAGGCAATGCCGAAGAAAGGCACATACTCCATGCACTGAGCATGTGGAGACCGGGCTTCCAGAAACAGCAGTTCTGATACGTTTTTCTTTTACCTGGAGAACTGCCCCCTGCAAGCTTCTGCTTTTCATGAAAGTTAGGAGGATGGCTTGAACGGGGCCTATCAAACCCTTATGGGGTGAAAAACCTGCTGGTGAAGATTTCTGTCCAATTCTATATAGGTAGAACGCTTAGTGAGCAAAGACTAACGTGCGAGTCTTTACGTAAACCACACTGCTGGGACATTTTCTCCCCAAACACACGTAGCTGTGTGACCAGGCTAAAGGGCAGGGGTAGCCAGGCATGTTCCTACAAGGTTGTCTGCAGAGAGCACCAGAAAGGGCTCAGAAAGCTGCCTGCCAGCGTGCACCCCAGCAGGCAGGCTTGGAGCCACTGAAAGGGACCTCACCAGAGCAGGTGGGGAGAAGCTGTGGCTGCAGGTGGGTGAGTATGCACAGGCAGGCTGCTAGTGTCACAGACGTGTGCCCTGGGTGGCATCAGCATGCAGCTGAGTGCCTACGTGTGTGTGTGTGTGTATACTGTACACATGGGCTGTCCAAGCATCCATAGCAGCAGTGATAGCAGAAGTAAGCATGTGAGAAAGAGCATGGCAGGAGAGAGCAACAAAAAGGAATCAGAAGAGGACTGATGGCTGCGTGGAAGTAGTGTCCAGTGTTTGTCTTTGACAAGAATGTCTCCACAGGCATCACTGACTGGCTTCCAGTGGAGTTGCATTACAGAGAAATCTGGCCCTTTCAGTTCACTAGCTAGAACGCTTATTTTTGCTTCTTATTCTGAGGTTTGTCATGTACCTCTGTTAGTCAGTTAGCTCCTGGGTGCAGCCAGCTACATCTGCCTATAGCTACGTATACATAGCTTTCGTACTCACACCTCTGCATCTGCCTACCATGCACATTTCTACACCTGGAGGAAACTCAGGGTAATGCTGAGAGTGGAGCTGCAAGGGGCTGCCCACACATGGTGCCCATACCTGAGGCCTCGTGCGCAGCACTTTCAGTGCTGACCAGGACATGGAAGAGATCAGGGTTAACGTCATGCAATCTCCTCTGTGAAAGGGAAGCCCCTGTCTTCTCTAAGCTCAGCGCAGGTATTCTAAGCAGGTTCTCTGTGTGGCTTGGTCCCTATGCATTAGGAAGTTCCTTGTGCCTACCATCACCTCTGCTCTTGACTCCTCTCCCAGTTCCCTCTTCTCCTGCACAGCAATGGGCTCTGGCAAGAAGGGTCAGGGACAGTGCCCAGTATCGTGCTGGTTTACATTAATGAGATACACACAGTGTAATCCAGCAATGGAGTCAGCTCCACAAAAGGAGGTAATAGCAGGCTGCCATGAACAGAGCAGCTCAGGTAATTGGTTTATCTATCTAGAAGCAGTAGTAGCAATCTCTGCACAGACAGAGTAGCAGTAAAGTCTCTTCCTTAAGGCTATTTCCTTTGTCTTTTCAATTGCTTGCACATCCATGTGAGAGAGAGAGAGAGAGAGTGGAAGAGAGAGAGAGAGAGAGAGAGAGGGAGAAATGTTAATTTGTGAATTAATGGCTTTTCTCAGCGGAATTGTAAATTCAAATGTCACCTCACAGGGTGACACTACGCTGGGCTGCTGAAGAAGCAATGATAAGATCCCCCCCCACCCCCATGCCAACATATAGCCATGCCCCTCCCCTCCCTGAAAGATAGCTACGGAGTGGAACATGCTACTTTTAATTTGCAATAACACCACAGCAGAGGGATGCAAGAATGACTGCTTTCCGACCCTCCCTTCCACAACAAGCCGGGCCACATCTTTCCCTTTCCACCTCTACCTCCTTCCACCCCCTCTTCAACCCCTCCCATTTTAAACTGAGTCCAAGACAACACATTATCTGAACTCCCCCCACCCCAAACTAATCAAAGGATGAGCAAAGGGAGGGCTCTTTAGAACGGATGCCTCTGCAACCCTCTCCTCTCCTGCAATAATCAGGTGAATTAATGACCCTGAAGTTAAAGTGAGCGCTGATACTCAGGCGTTGTGCAGCGTAGGGGAGAAAGCCTTCATTGTTTTCGAGCAGGAGGCGGGCAGCAGCAAGGGAGATTCATGGATGGAGATTGAATATGCAATTTTCTTTCACCTTGCCAAGAGCTGCCCCTGGGCTGTGCCTGGCCTAAATTTTTTTTTTCCTCTTGCCATCTCTGCCTTATCCGGCCCTCCCACCTCCCTTCCATTCTTTCCAGAAAATTACCTTCAAAATTGATTTCCACTTTTACAAACAAATATAATGGGAACATGAGGGGGAAAAAAAAATCTTGGGCTGTGATGAATTAGGGCTGTCAGGTGCTTCCAAGTCTCCTTTGTTTTTGTTTTACTGCCCGTTAGGTTCTTTGTTTTTCCAGCAACTGGGAATAGTGCCCCTGCCTACACAGTCCCTGTGGTCCGTGGCTACCATCACAGGATATGTCCATCACCTGGTGTCATCACTGTGTTATCCCTGCTCTCCATCACTGTGATGCAAACAGCCACTGCTAACAGACTGCCCCAGCCCTTCACACCAGGATGCAACTGATCTCCTTGTGGAGACGCTGCGTGTCCCACACTGCCGGTGACCTGGCTCCTACAGCCACAGTATAGGTCCATTGATTTGCCTCCGATATTCTTCACCCTGCTCCTCCTGTTCTCCTTTGCCTTATTCAGCTGATTCTTGATGGAGGTTTCCCAGCCCTCTCTGTTTTGATAGATCAGCCTGGCTCATTGGCATGTCACCTTGATCCCTGTTGTGCCTCAGTGCCATGTCACCTTGATTACATAGCAGTATTGCCCTTGTCTCATTGCCATGTCACTTGACCCCAAAACAGTGTCATCCCTATCTCCCATTGTCATGGCGCCCTAATCCACTGTTGTACCAGTCACCAACGACCCTGTAAAAGACCATTTGCCTGCACATCGCCAGCTACTCCTGATCCCTTTCTGTCATCTATGCATTAACCTGGGATCCTCAGGGATCCAGGCATCATGCTCCTTCCGACTCCCATACTCTTTACATCCATGAAAAAATGTAACAGTACAGTCACCTCCCTGAATGTGGGCAGACCCAGTGTACAGCTCATCTAGAGTGAGCAAGAAGATCCAGAGAGAGAGGGGCACCAGCAAAGCTAGGGAGCAGCCTCTGCACAGGTGGACACGCAGAGCAGGCAGAGGCACTGGAAAGAGTTGTAGCTGCCTGACTCCTCCTGACACATTAGCTGCAACAGAAGAGAAGGTCTAACCGCAAACTAAATACCCATAAATAAACAGTCAGACAAGCACACATTCATGACACTCACACAAATAAAGAAAAGCTCTATGCATAAGTAAGACTCACAAAATGTAGCCAATAACATTTAAAGACACAAGAATGCAAACTGGGACACAAGGAGGTACTAATGCAGGTGCGTGTCAATTAAATGTAATTTCTGAATAAACAAATAACTTACAAAAATGTACATACACTAACTAAATTAAAACCTGGAACTCAAAGTAATTTCCTTAAATTCACATATACAAAATTAAATCATGTAAACAAATACAAACTATTTACATAAATAAACAACCTTCACACAGGCAAGAACAACCGATATATATATACAACATACACACAAATATATAACCCCAATGCAAATACACATCTGTACAAACTATATACAGAAGTGCACAGCACTAACAGGCTACATATTCATATCCAGCAACCACAAAGATACAGTGATACTCCAAGTATGTAACAACACATACACACAGAATATACATACAAATATACAACATTCACATATATGCTCAAAATGTGAATACAAATACCTGGCATTCATAGAAATACATAGCACTAATACTGAGCCATACATGCCCAGACATCCATATGATCCACAGTATGCATTCTCCTACTAGGTAATATTATACACAGCTTAACATACACATTTTCCAGGTCTCCATAGGCATGCACAAAAATACGGGTCCAACCTGCCACTCACCCCAGTACATAAACACAGATAAGTAGAAACCAGTGATCCTAACAGAGAAATACAAAAGCCAAACAGGCGTGCATTCCAAGAGACACAAATACACAAGCAGAGACGCACACAAATACAGCTGAAGCCACACCAGCTTGTCTTCAGATAGTACCAAACCCTGCCAAACTAAGCAGCACTATAAGCTTTAGAAGCAGAGCATTCTGTCCAAACTGCTTTCTGTGATGTAAGCTGTTAACTCTCCCTTACCTGAAGTCCTCCTGAGCAATTCGTACCCCCCAAACCCTCAGGGTGTGTTAAGACACACACACACACACACACACACACACAGTCTCTCTTGCTTACAGACTGACCTCCAGATTCATGGTGCAACAGCCCACATTTCTGACAGTGCTCTGCTGCTTATTCATTGTCCTCTCCTTTATCCAGTTTCCCCCTCCTCTCTTTTTCCACACATAGTCTCCCTTTTCTCACCATCCTCCTGCAGTTTATTTAGAGAGGTGCAGGATGAGTAGCAGGTGCCTTTCTTATGTCCTCCTAGGAGTCTCACCAGCCAAAGACCCTCAGGAGGAAGAAGTGGGTGGCTGCTGAGAATAAACTCCCTCTTCAATTTACATTTTCATCTAGAATGGAAGGGAGTGTTACCTACACTTGTGTGTATAGACTCAGTGAGCCTGGACGTCCCCTGTGACCACTGCTGTTTGCAGTGACACACCATTGCTGCAAGCCGATAGCCACTGGAAACTCAGTCACACTGCATGAAACAACACGGTCCCAGGGAAAGTAGGAGGAAGACACTGTGAGAGTGTGAAACACTGCAGAAACTGCTCACTCCATGTGCACAGCCATAAACTGCTGGGTGCACACCCCACAACTGTGTGTGATGGTTGGAACTTGGGGTTCGCACCTGAGGCAATGTAACTGCATGTGTCTCCAGTGTCATTAAGACTATTGCTGACCTGCAATAAAGCAATCATATAGAGTAACGCAAACACATCAGCTGTGGTGACAAGAAATCACAGCATGAAACAATGCAGCCACACCACAGACAGTTGTGCTGTTGTGTCACCTGCAGGGGTCCAAACACACTGTGTTGTCTTCAACAACACAACAGTTTTGGGAGAACAGAAATACACCTAGTATGCCCAGAGATGAACATACATCAGGTGCCATGATACAGTCAAGCGGAGTGACTCACTCATACTCTTGGCAGACGTATGCAGGCAGTACAGGAAAACAAATGTGTTTCCCTACAGGACAGTTAAGGGCTAGACCTCTCTCCACTAGTACAACTACAGCACTGGTAAAGCATCATCATACTGCAGGTGACAGCATAAACACGCTGCACGTCCTGAAACAACCCCAGTATGCTGTGGAACAATATGGTTGTACTTTGTGAAAACACACAATTCTCAACACGGCGCTGCAGTGACGTAGCCATATTGACTTCACTCTCACGGCCAGGTGACAGTCTGTTGTCAGTTAACAGTTACATCAGCCGCAGTAACAACTATATGAATTGCAATGACAGTACAGTACAGCCTGCACCAGTGTACCAACAATTACCATGTTGAAACAACCTTACTGCATGCAATGATGCAGACGTACTACCAGAAATAATTTACAGCTGCCTCTGTGAAGGCCTTGAGTGTAATGGGCCAGCATAGCAAGCAGTCATACAGTTAATCTCATCGTTAGTGTCACAAACCCACAACCTATAGCGATACAGTTACAACGTGATAACCACAGCCACACTGCCTGCAAACACATCTTGATGCCACTGATAATGACACAAAGTCACCTGAAATGTCACAACTACGTCTCCCAGATTATATTATTATTGCCACTCTGAACAACACATACTTGCATATCTGCTCAAAAACTCAGACCTTCTTAAACACATTACACATCTCTCCCCTCTGCACTACTTTCCACTTAAACAATTGAGTTCAAAATTTTCTTCAAGACACTCTATGTCCTGGGGCAGTATCTAAAGAAACAACTTTCAGGACTGGGACTGTTGCAGATCTCCCTGCCTCACACTCCACCCGAAGGAGGCACTTCTACTTTCCCAGTAGGAAAATGAGATCATGACCACCTAGGAAAATCCCCAAGCTGAACACTGTCAAAACCCTGCCCTGCAGTCAGAGTCCTCCTGTTTGGACTGCAGGAAGAGAAAACCACCTGTAACAAAAGCAATGCTTCTCAGTAGAGGGTGTCAGTAATAAATCAGAAAATTATGTGTGCAGCACTAAAGACAAGTGCAGTGACGCTGCCCATCCTGCAGCTGCAGGACTAACGGTGCAAGTGCTCCTACTGCCAGTAGGCAGCACCCTGTTCTGCACAGCTCAACCCCGTTTTGAAGAGTATGGTGAACCACCTGTACTGATACAGCTAACACTCTTTGGAAAACACCACCAGACCTGCCGAAATGGTGGTGACCCTTTACTGACCCCTGCACTGAGACAGCCCTGCATCGCTTACTTCAATGTAAATCACTCTAATCATCAAAATAACAGGTGAAGAAAGGAAAGGAGGAACCTCTGCCTTCTCAGGTTTGCTCCCCCATCTCCGCTGGGGATTCCTTTACTGCAAACAGCCCGAGCATTATTGCCATTTACAGTAGCAATCACTCCGTCCCCTTCTCTCCCACAAACCTACTGCTGATATTAGCACTGATCACACTAACAAGCCTGTGGGTTTTATTACTACTGATACTAATAATACTGGACACATTACGTCTGCTCCCACCAATAACAGGCTGCAGATATGATCCCTGCTAATGCCGATAATACTGGGGGATATTATCTCTGCCATTGTCGGCACTGCAGATATTATTGCCAGTAATGCTGTCAAATACTACAGATATTGTCAGGGACCAAGATTAATAATGCTGAGAACGTTACAGCACCAGCCTCACTGGGAGACGATCCCAAATGAGAATTTGGGTCTACAGAGGAAGTGGCCTGCTATGGAGAGAAAGAGCTCTCTCTAATAAGAGTGGTTTTGTGAAGATCCCAAAAGTTTCACGCAGATGGAGATGCCGTGGTATGCAGGGAATAGTTTGAAATATTGTTTTCGTATTATATAATTATCTGTCTGTCTATCCATCTATCCATCCATCTATCTATCCATCCTTCCCTTTCTCCTCATCTCTCCCTGTTTTTCCTTATACAGTGCTCAAGACTACAGCATGAGTGATACTAATTTTTTGTTAGTGCCTCTAATTGGGTCACCCCAATTCTCATCCTTTCAGCTGCCAATCAGGGGGTTATGGAACAACAGAAATATTTGCATATTATTTTTCCCCTTTATCCTTCTGGACTTCTTATTGCTGCTCCTTAGACTCTGCTGAGCCTGGCCTGCCATCACAGCATAGTACAACATTAGGATCATGAAGAGCCAGGAATTCCTGTTTCCAGCTGCAGCTTGATACTGCAAGACCCTCAGTGGTCTTGGGAAAGTCATTACATGCTGCAGGGCCACTTCTGCCTCTGAAAAATGGTGGGTATAAGTGGTGGGGAGGTCAGAGGGAAATTACAGCAACATTGGCTGTGCCCACAGACTGCAAGAAATGGCACACACTGTGCTATACAAGTGGTGGTGAACTTTTTTAGCCAATTATTTAAATAAACATAGGAGACCAACTCTCTGCTTTGTCTAATGTGTCATGGAGGTCAGAGGGTTTAGAATCACTAATCAAAAAATTAAAGAAAAGGAATACATGGTCTTAACAGGGCAAATCCTGACCATCCTTCCTAGGCACTCACCTGAGGAAGACACACTGAGTTTTGAGGAAAGACTTCTGATCTGACAGTTCCTTATTGTGACTAGCAGACACTCCCTGCTAGCGCTCTCTCAGTGCCACAGTCTTCCCAGGCCACCCTTGCAGTTGCAGCTAGCACATTTGGTAGGTTGGGATTTCCCCACTTCCCTCTAACTCCCTGTGAGGGACACACCTGGCTGTCAGCGTCCATCGCTGAGCCCACCTCATGTATCCATTTGGCTCCTTCTGTCCAACTCGGGAGTTCTGCTACATCATCTTGACACATAATTATCTCTTCTCTTCTTAATCATCTGTGCTACTGTCTAATGTAGGCACCAGCTGCAGCAAGGAGGACCTGGGGGAGGGGGTGTGCTCAGATAGAGGCTCCTCTGTCTTTCTCCCACCCTGTTCCCCCCAGCCATCACAGAGGTTGCTAACAAGGTTTTCAGAACTGAGGATTCAGGAGCAGCTTTCTGAACTGCATTCCTCACAGAGGAATCCTTGCAGCAGAGCTGGTCCAGCAGAGCGGAAAGAAAGAGAGAGCAGTGCTGCTTCTTCTGCCTCCTTTAGGGAAGAGCCACCCCCAAAATGTGGGGAAAGTAGATGTGCATTGGGAGCTCATAAGGGCTTTTCAACGCAAGAATAAACCCTGCAGTTAAGAAACTGCAACAAAACAGTGCTCAGAAGCTCTGGGAAATGCCGAGAAGGTGTATGCATCCAGCACGAGCATGAAAAAAATACCTGCACTGGATTTCTTGCCAGGCTTTCCTAATCCCCATCTCAGCTAGGAACAATCAGAGCCCTCAGAGCCACAGGGGAGACTGCCCAGGAGTGAGTGCAGGTCGCTGGCTGTGCGAAACCTCCCCTTGGACCCTTCTAGCCTTAGGACCCAACCATGCAAAGTGGTGATGTCTTTTAGCATTTCTTAAGGCCACTGTGAGCCCAGATAAGTCAGCTCTTGGCTAGGGGTGTTCAGCAACTGGCAGGGGGTCCCATGCGAGGTTTCTCTGGGATAGGAGTGCGACATCTCCTTGCAGCAGATGTCTGGGATGGCAGGATGAAGGCTGTTCTCTAAGGCAGTTGCAGCTGTGTCATGTAACTGCCACCTAAACTCCAAGAGCTAAAGACAAGCAACATCTCCAGGATTGTCTGGTACCTTTTCAATTCCTAGTGGGATATGTGGGCTCTTGGCCAACAGCAGGAGTTGCAGAGTGTTGCTTGCCCTTCATAAATCAAATCTGGGATGAATTAAGGACAAACACAGAGAGTTGTTCTTACTGTCAATATATTATGGTGAAGTGTCACAGTCTTAGATGGGTGCTTGGTTGTTTCTGTGTTTAATTGTACTGCTCAAAAAAAACTCAGGTTCTGAGACTGGAAGTGACTGTGTGGCTGCATCTAAAGTGGGATGATCTTTCCAGGTATTTGGAAAGAATAGCTGCTAAAGCCAGATTGAACTGCTTCATTTCAAAATGAGATATAGAGGCACCATGTTGAGAGCTGATGATCACCACGCTGGACTGTATGAGAACAGGGGTTTGCAAAAACCCGAAATAACTGCCAAGAGATTTGCACAACCATTAGAGAAACTTGTCACCCAGTTTGAAATGTCACTATTTCCTGTGTATGTAATGATGGGAAATGCTGGAGGGGTTTGCAGTGTTTGCAGTCTCTTATTCCTGACATTTTTTTGACTTTGAGGCATTGACTCAGCCCTTCCATTGCTACACTTTTCTCTTAGCTGGGCCCTACTGCCATCTAGCTGGGAAATGGATCTTCCTCTGGGGCCTGATCCAATTTCCAATGGCATCAGCAAAAATCTTCCCATTTGCTTTAACAGGAGCCGGATTGGGTCCTTGCCTCTAGTTTTACTTTGTATTAGGGAGAAAGGGGTCACAATGACTGCCTTTTTTTCCTGGGATTATTGTGTTTATTTGGATCAAAAACTTACAGATGTGAACCTCACCAGAACCAATGCTGAGAAAATTACTAGCAAAACCCCAAAATGCAGCATCTCTCTCAGGAGAGCTTTCTCTTCTCACCACGTATCACAGAGAACCCTCATGTTCTCTTGCACCGCACAGCCTTGGGGTTACAGCACATGCAGCACACTGAGCCACCTGCACTGCTAAGAGGTCCCCCACAGAACAGGCAACAGTGGAGAACAACATACTGAAAGCGGGACTGAGCTGAACAAACTGGTCAGGCACTACTCTTGAAAAGTTCACTTCCTGGCCCTCAACTTTTGAATGCATCAAATTAAAAGAGCAAGATTTAAGGAAAAAGTTTACAAAGCCACTGTAAGAGCACCAAGACCTTACACACCCCTCCTGACTCAGTCTATCTAGACCTGAGGCTCCAGCTTTTGGATCATTTCAGGATTCACTTTGCCCTGAGTCCTTCCCAGCAGGTAGGAAGGAAAAGGAGATAGCTTAATCCTAATTCCTTAGAGCCCTAGAGAAAGGCTTAGATAACAACCTTAGGGCCACAGTACTCAGAAGACCTCCTGTTCTGCTTTCAGACTGTTGCAAGCATGGCAGTTCTGCTGTGGTAGATGCTACCCATTGAAAAATGGGCCCTTCTGATCACCAGCTAATGGTAGCTCATGGCACGTCACAGGGCAGGAACTTGTTTGCAAGGGGAATGAAAGATAACTCCCACATTGCTGGTGCTTCTCCAAGATGGCATTTTGTTTGAAAACGAGTGAGTTGGGGAAACCATGTTTACCCGCAGTTCAAAGTCCGGGCACCTGCTGGCACCTGGGGAGTTCAGTTCCAGCCATTTCCAGCAGTGAATGAACTTGGGATCAGCTCCAGCAATGGAGACGGCTCTCTGCCTGCCGAGCAGATGTCTGGAGACGCAGCCTGTCATGAAAGGGCCTCGGAAGAAGAGCATTCCAAGCCAGCAGGGCAGTGGTGGGGAACTGGTCTCTGTTGCTAAAACTGATCTAGCCCCTGGAGCAGCTGCAAACCTTGGCCTGAAATTGGAGCCTGTACATGGGGACAAAGAATATAAAAGGGAGGATGAGCTTCTCCCCTCCCCCTACCTTCATCACGTTTCCTCTTCTCGCCATTCGACCGAGGAATCCCCAGGATCCCGTTAATGGAGTAAGAGCCCACTGGATCATTGGAGGCACTGGAGACGGGAGGGGATGCTGTGCTGGGCACTGGACAAAAGGAAAAGGGAAAAAGGGCCATGAGGAGAGCAGCACAGCACTCAGGGATCCCCCAGCTGGAAGCTACACATGCCACCAGTCTCATAGGAAAGCCTGGGCACTAAGCAGACTCCCAGTCCCTCACACTGAAGGACTCATACTCATTCTACTGCTAATGTTGCTGCATCCCAGCTTTGCCAGTCCGTTCCTATACCGTAGCTCCACAGCCTTCCAGTACAGGGCCATTAATAACAAGCAAGTGTATTCCATCAAGAAGCTAAATCTTGTTGTTATATCCCAGTTCAGAGCAGGTTTCCCAGTGCACGCCATGGTAACTGAGCGCAATGCTACACAGGCCACATTCTCTATTGACTTCCTAGTCCGTGCGTATTTTGCCAGATAGTTTCCTCTCAGCATTTTTCCACCAGGAGTGCACATGTTCTGTCTTAGCCAGACCAGCCTCTTATGTGTCCACCCAAAACACTCCCTGAAAAATTACCTTCTTAGCATAGGTTAGAAGCACTTCAGTGTTGGGCCAATAAATTCAGTTCCCTACTAGAACAAATGGTGGGTTGATGACACATACTCCAACCCAGATGAATAAAAATCTAGTGTCTTCCTTTTGCACTGACCAATGTCAACTGGCAGACTCCTCCTGCCACTCAGATTGCTGTCCAAGATTGCTCATGAGTTTCCAATATATCAGAAATGACAAGTCATCCAGATTAGAAACGATCACTTCATGATAATCAGGGCTTTAGAGTATAGAAGAAGTAGAGCTATGCATCCAGTAGGCATGCCCATTATCTCCTGGCATGTCCCAGTAATGGGGAGAATATCCCAGTTCTCTTACAGGCCACTACCCATCATTCAGCTCGTAAAGCACTGACCTGAAGCAATCAAGACCTCCAATACAAGCCTTCCAGGATGGAGCAGAACCTGTCAACACTATCCGGTGTAGTACAGTACATGTATTCCCAGTACATGTACTGTACATGTATTCCCAGTACATCCCAGAGCAATGAAAGACTCCAGTAGCAGCACTCACAATCACTATCCCAGCTCAGCCAATGCATTCCCTAGACATTGCACTACTTTTCGAAGAAGGAATAATATCTGCCAACTCCATCTGTTGCGGTCAGTGATTCCCAGTCCAGTGAGCAAGTCCAGATTAAAAGGGCATCCAGAAATGCTCTTCCATACTGGCCCATTAATTTCATTGTGCTCTTGAACACAATTCATCTACAGGATTATATCTGCCAGCTCTGTCCCACGTAGACCAGCACTTTCCAGTAAATCCTTGTATAGCAGCTGATTCTCAGTAACCAATAGTATCTAAGATAGTGTCTTAGGCCATGAATAAGCCACTGTATTTCACAGCATCCCAGAATATTGCATGTTTTTTCCTGCTCTGAATTGTTACTGGATAAAGCTATGCTAGCAACAACAGACATGCACCATACAGCCCACAGAGTGAAAAGAACCTCATCACACATCTAGCACGGTACCTTTAAACACAACAGACTAGGAGACATTTGGTCACTTTATTCCAGCCTCCATCTTCTGCTCACCTCGATAAACCCATCTTCCCCAGCACAAAATGCATTTTCTCAGTGAAATACACCCATGGGATACCTGACTGCAGAGCTAGAACAATGAAGAACTCAGTTGTGAGGCATCAGGAATATCTTACCCGTGTCTGTGTATTACTAGCTCTAAGAAATGGACCAATTCCAGCAGAGGGAGAGAAGAGAAATTGGGGGAGAGAGGGGGAAAAAGAGTCAGAGTAAGGAGACAAAAGGTGAAGACTGGTGCTTAGACAGGATAGCAGTAAATACTTCTCTCTAGCAAGGCGAAGGGGAGAGCATGAACGTGAAATAGATGTTAAGGCAGAATCACTTTGGGCAAACCCCTACCTTGGTCTGGTTTCTCTGCCATGATTCCCTTCTCTGCAATGCAACGAGGGAAACAAAGAACAGAAACCTCTGATTTCCATTGAGGTTTCTTTCCCCCCACCCCATCCTCCCTTTTGCTCTGCTTAGCATCTGCTTGTCATACTTGTTCCCTCAACTAAGCTTCATCCTCATTTCCACTTGTCCTGTCACCACCCCTCACGCCAGTCTTCTTACCGATAGTATGTCCTGGTGCAGTCACACCTGTCCCGCTCCCGTCTGGTGTTGGGTGAAAAGGTTGCTGAACTTTGGTTCTGATGATCCTGTAAAAGAGCAAAACATGTTCAGAACTCAACTGCAACTTCTCTGTGCCTCTGCATACCCGTGATCCCAGCTGTCAGAACCTGAAGGCCTGATCTGAGCTCTCAGTGCAGCAGAGTGGCTTCATTTGCCTTCTCATGGTCCTGATTCTACTGCTTTAATGGTCCAGTTCCCAAGTAATTGTCCTTGCTCTGCTCTGTCATCTTCTCCCCAAACTTGGAGACTCACTGCATAACTATGGTGCTCAGTGAATGAGCTAGGATCTCCTGTGTGTTAGCAACTGCATTATCATTTATGATCTGATCTGTCAGCATGATCACAAGGCAGTCTTTGCAACTAACAGAGCCACTGCTGGATTTAGAAATGGTGTAGATTTAATTTTGTTGTGTATCTAAAAAATACCTTTCTGGCATAGAACTGAATGCTTTGAACTGATGGAAGGCTTGCCCAAAGCCCTTGCCCTTCATAAATGAGAAGGTGGGAGTAGAAGGCATCTGTAGGAAGTGGTATAGATCACCAGGAAAAAGAAGCTCCGGCAAAGAGGGCAAAAATTAGTGTTTGTCAGGTGGTGAATGAACACAGCATGGGAACTCAAAAAGATGTCTCAGTGAATGCCACAAAGCTCATAATGCAGCTCAGAATTAAAATAAACTGAACTGTAATTGTCAGTGCTCCGTTTCTTGTTACATGAAGTCTTTCACCTCTAGGTCACTGGTTTAAATCCAGCTGAGGTCAGTGGTGAAAGAAAATCACTAGCACCTAGTACTTGACTGGCAGGGTCCCTGCCTACTGGCAGATGCTGAGTATCTGTGACTCAGGAATGACTGTCTCACCAAGGAACTTGGCAAATAAGCCATGACCTGTGGAGGCCATGGAGACCAAATTCCTTTCTGAGATTAAAACGAGCCTCTCCAATTAGGGTGAAGGCTGCAAATGCTCTTCAGCCTGAGTTTCTGGAACTCTCAGCCCTGCATTATATTAGCTTTAACTTCTCCCCAAAAATCTCTCCAGAAAGTGAAAGCAAATAACACATTCTCCCTCCCCACCCGAGAGCTTCCCTTAAAGATTCGTTCTAAAGAGTAAGTTGGCAAAACTGCAAAGAGCAAACGTGTGTCTAGTGGGCGGTGTGGCATGGATACAGATAGGCAGAGATGTTGAGAGGGCATTTTTGAAAAAGCACAACTCCTGAGAGTGAAACCTTTTTAGGAAAAGAAAGGCATTTCAGAACGTATCACTTCAGCGCGTTAGGAAACTCCGATACACACATGATGAAGCCTGGGCAGTAGCTGGAGCGGCAGAGAGGCTGCCTGGGACATAGCTGGAGACAGGGAATGTCAAGGTTCTGGGTGGGGATGGAGATCCAGATCCTCACCCCATAAGGCCAGTGGTACCAGGGGCCCTAATCTATAGCTGCTGAGGACCTATACAGAAGGTGTCTGAGGGCCTCAGGGCCAGATTCTGAGGTCATGCTGATTTGCACTAGCTGAGGAGCTGATTTGAGAAGTCTGTGCTAGAACAAATAATATAACTTTTTTCTTCTTTTCTCTTCTCACACATTCCCCCTAAAACCCCCTGAAGTGCCACTCTGGTTGTGTGAGTTTATTGATTTCCCCCAGCCCAGAGAAACAGAAAGAGGGGATGGGGTGCAGGCAAAGGGATGGAAATAGAAAGCTATAAATTATTTGTGACAGGAAAGCAATAGTGCCAGAGTGCTGAGCACAAGTCCCGTGTCACTATTAGATTCCTTTTAGCCTGATGACACTGTAAAAGAGGTTAAGTGTCTGATGGAATCGTACACCTTGGGGGCAGGGGCAGTCCAGGAGCAGAACAAGCCACAGAGAACGGGTATATCAATTCTCCAGGCCAATAATATTCCCCTCATTGATCGCAACACAAAGTTCAAAAATCTCATTATATCCAGGCAGACCTGGAACTTTTTAAAAATCAATAGAGTGATATAATGTATGTATACTTTGTATAAATGTATCTATCCATCCATCCATCCGTCCGTCTATCCAAAATCTGCCTGAGGGTGTCTAAGTTAACCTACACATTATACTGTGTTACGTTCTATTTGTAGTGTAGCATAGTGGATGGATTAGATTTCCCCTGCAGCCTGAGATGACATATTATAAAAAGTCCTGTTAGCACTGAGGTGACATCAGACGGTTCCATTCATACTGAGATATGACATCAGATTCGCCATTCGTACTGGGAGGTGGCATCAGACAGCTCAGCTTCAACTGAGGGGAACCATAAGATGAGCCTAATTATACCGAGATGGCCGATCAGGCTGTGCTGAATCACGCTGCATGAAAATTGCAAAGTTTCGAAAAGCCATTTAGAGTAAAAACAGCCTGTGAAACGATGGTGGTATAAAATGCCTGTCCACAATGCTTCAAAAACCCAGGCAGGGGATGAAGAGGAAGGTTCAATTTCCTTCCCCGTTCAGTTCATGGTCTCTTGGCTGAGAATGCCAGTTAGTGCCAGTTGTGACTGTGTTTACTGAGATGTATCCATTAGGAACTGGAATGAGACTCACCAACTCATTTCACCAAGTAGCCGTCAGCTGGTAATGATTTTCGGTCACTACCAACCAGGGCCACATTTCAGCTGGTGACCCAGAGGTGAAAGGCTCTGTTCAAAAACGTTCCCCTCCTAAGAATGAAACTGGTTTTATGTCAAGAGAAAGTGTCTGGAAACAGTGAGCAAAGGGGAGCATTCTGGTTGTGCCACCTCCAGTGGCTTGGGTCAAATAATTCTTGGCATCAAATGCACAGCGAATCTAATGAGGTCTCAGGTAGAAGGTATTTCCTATGGCTAAAAGAAGAGTCAAGTCATGAACAGGTTCTCCCCAGCAGTGCTCCTTTGCCCTACAGCTACAACTGAACTCTAGTGTTGTAAGGAAAAAGGAGAAATTTCAGGACCCAAACGCTCAGTACAGAATACGGCAGTGCATCTCCCTGTGTTGATTCATTTAGGGACAGTGATATACAGCAGGATAGCTAGGCATCACTGCTGCTGCCTTAAGAGGCTTCGAGTGAGTCTGTCCTACACGAGACCACCTAATGAAACAGCAGATGAAAGGTGAACAGAGCTGACCTGGTCCTGTAGCAACAGATGCAGCGTAATAATGCTGTCTTTAAACTTCGGGATTGCTGAAAGCTTCTCACCCTTACCAGAGACTGAAATACGCACTTAGCCAGCTCTCTGCCTCAAACCTAGGATTTCTGGATTACTGCTGTGTCAGACGGAGCAAAACTCTCTTGCGGCCTTTGATGGCTTGTTCTTGCCTCTAGACACTGAAGAAAGACAAGCCTCCTTGCAGAATACTTCCTCAGCCCTTCCCAAACGCAGAAGGGACACAAATCCCAGCACACCAGTCAGCAGTGCTGATTTCTTGAAGTAAATGCCAATATTTTCAAACGTCTGTCTTTCTCCAAAATAAATTGTCACTTTGGACTAAATTCATCCCTGCTCTAATTCCATCACAGTCAGTGACTCCAATAACAGCATTTGTGTTTAATTAGGGGCATAAACTGGTACTTACTGTAAATACCCATTTTCCATTTTCCAGTGGGAGGTTTTTGCACAAGTTGTCTACTTTGAGTTTCAGAGAATATGTACAGATTTAATACATAACCTTCTGAAGTTTCAGCAACAGGACATTTATAGATCTTTGATTGCAGTAAAGCAACTGAACTTCATTTCACAATCTGAATTTAATATGCGATATTATCTTAAGTAATGGCATATAATGTCATTACAGTACATAGTATCATACTGTGAATTATACACCCATTCCTGGAATTCATGAGTTACCACAGTTGGCTTGTAGTAACTCTTTGTAGAGTTAATACTGCATATAGCTCCAGCTGAAACCAACTGCCTGTTTCCAAATGCCTTTGACTTTCTTAAACGTTCAGCATTAGATCATGAACTCCCAATGTTTGATTTCTATTCCGTTATTTTCAGCAGTTTAAATGCAATTCCTTTTGCTGATTCTGAATACAGATGGACAGACAAAAATCATGTCTCCTAGTATGACAATTGTAACAAGCTCTATTCAAATTTGGTCAAGAATCTAGAAAGAAATATTAGAAGTTAAAATTAGCTGAGCCATAGTCCTTTCTGAGAAGCAGAACTTTCTTTCATTCCTTGTAAATAAGCAAGTAAAAAATCACTTCTAAACCTGTCCAGAAATTATTTGCTAAAAGAATGACAGATCATAGGAAATGTCCCTTGCTTCTCTGACATTTCTACCCAAACTCTCTTACAGCCTGACATACTCTATGGTTTCTCCTCTGTTACTATTGCTGGCAGAGTTTTTA
Organism: Balaeniceps rex; assembly: GCA_013401315.1. Classification (NCBI taxonomy): domain Eukaryota; kingdom Metazoa; phylum Chordata; class Aves; order Pelecaniformes; family Balaenicipitidae; genus Balaeniceps; species Balaeniceps rex. The sequence continues at coordinate 33,577 of VYZW01030104.1, read as the reverse complement.
GACAGTATCTCAAATTAAAAGTCATACTAGGGCTGATCAGAAGGAGATGAGGTAGGTCTGAATCATCTGGAGTCCCAATCTAGCAATTCTTCTAATCCTGGAAGAACAGAGTGAAGTTGCACCAAGGGAAAGTGGTGTGTCCTGCTGCCCCAAGGAGACCCTGACAGATTTCAGAAAGCACTGGTATCCTCACTTTGATCATATTCTTTTGTCATGGATTATTTTTCAGCGTGGAAGAATACACTCAGCAGAGCACCAAACTCCTTGTAATTGTTTTGGAGTATTCATATTTTAAATGCTCCATATTAGAAGCACATTACAAGACCCCAGGGTGTGCATTACTGGGCAATTAAAGCGGTTCTTGGAAGGCTAACATTGCGAAGCTTCAGCCTTTTCTCTGCAGTATGTCCAGGGGAGGCTGTGATGGCCAAGGAACACACACCCTGCTGTGCCGCACTGCTTAATTAGCGCGGGGCTGTACTGCTGAGCCACGGGCTGTGCCCGCGGTAGAGACAAGGCAGCCTGCAGGGGATTTGGTGCAGGGCTAAGTGAGACAGTGATGCCTCCTCTGCGTCAGACTGCTTCCTACAAAAGGGCTCATGACCATCCCAGTGATGCTGGTGTCAAAGCATGCCTGAGGAAAGGAGGGAGAACATGGGACGGGAAGAGGCAGCTCTGGGCTCCTTGGTGACAGCCCCCATGGAGCCAACAGTATCCCACCTGCAGATTGGTGCTGCGCAGGCATAAAGAGCTCTGAACATGGCTTTGGTTCAGACAGGAGAGAGTCTTATGTTTCTGTGCATGGGTCAAGACGCAGCTGAATTCACAGCGGAGCAAAAGAAAGGGGGAGAAAAGGTCTTGTTTGCACAAACGAAGTTCAAAATGGAAAGCAAGCTTCATAGCATGATGAGGAAAAACAACCAAGGGATTTGGGGGGTGAAGGAATGGAAACAGAAAGTCTGATAGTTAAAGCCTAATCCGACTTAGGGAAAGGGCTTCAGTTCCTTGCTCTGTCATGGACCTCTCATCAAGACTTTGGACAAATGGCATTTCTCTCTGTGCTCTGTTTCCTGCCTGAAGTGTGAAGATAGGAGCATTGCCGTGCCACCTGGGGTACAGTGAGGACAGCTGGAAGGAGGAGTGAAGGGCTCAGACTCTCTAATAACAGGGGCCAAGTAAGTGCTTCAGCGAGCTGTAGCACACTATTGGCTTCGTTCCCCTGCTTGAAGCAGAAGTGACATGTACCCTGCTGACAGTGGCTGTACATGAAGGGAAGGGAGGTAGGCAAAGGCAACAGGAGCTGTATTTCAGCTGCACTGGCTTTGGTGGTCGCGTTTGAATTTGCAGCAGCAGATGTAGTTGGGAACATCAGAGCTGCAGTTGCCCCCCAAAAGCCACAAAGTAATTTCCATTAGGATGTGTTGGGGGCAGTAGCTTCCCCTACTGCTCTCAAAATCTACAGCAACACTTGCAACCCTCAGAACAACAGCTGACATTGGCAGGAGCAGCAGACTCAGCTTCCTTGCTAGCTGGCCTGAGGCTCTGGTGCTCCCTGCCAAGACAGCAGAATGCCTTCAAACCCTGCCATATTCAGGGGCCACAAGCAATATTCACACATTCAAACTCTCTTCTGTCATGGAAATTACATTTCCTTCTCCCTACCTTTTGGAAAGGGAGAGAGAAGAAGAGTGATCATGTACTACATTAGTATATAAGCACAGGTATGACAGATTAATTAGATTGATTAGATAGATAGATTGAGAGTCCCAAAAGGTGCCTGAAGAGGGATTATCTATTTTCCTGATGAGAGGTTGAAATGGAGATGCCTTACATATCTCGGAACACAATCCCAGCCCTCCCTGAGATTTGACTCCTTATCTGCTGTTAATCTGTGTAGGTCCATCAACTTCACCGGGGCTACACTGACATCATGCCTGAAGACATGAGGAAAAAAGTGCCACTTCATTCCAGGTTAGCCTGCTGACTCCAAACACCAGAGAAAGCCCAGTCCTGCCCTTTTCTCTCACTGCATTTCTTGGCTGCACTCTGAGGAGAGGCAGAATTCACAGCAGCAGTTTTACTATCTGAAGGGCTTAGAGAGGAGCTAGGATTTTTTTGTTGTTTTAAACCAGTGACCCATGATGACACCATATGGTTTTATTTCATTTAATTTGAGCAGTGCATTAACGTTCAGCTTCTAGCAGAGCTCTGCCCATTCCAGTTCTGCTGTGCTACATGGTACAAGTCCAGACGTAAGGAAGAGGGGTGGAAGGAAAGAAAGGTGAAGATGCCTGCCTTCTGGGACGGGGACAATCTGCCAGGCTAGGGGTTGGCCTGCCAACTCATCCTGCTGACCAGTAACACCCAACTTCATGCCACTGGTACTGATGGCATTGACAGCAGTCAGCCCCATGTGTATAGGTTGCCTAGGCTGACCTCCCAGAATAAATTGCTGCATTAGGCTTTAAGAAACATTTCCCCATTTATCCAAGTGGATTTGTGTTAGGGTGCAAAACCCACCTGGGAAACAGAAAGTGTGCCTGAATAGTTGCTGTGTTGTGCAAAGCTGTGGCTACAGAGCCATCAGGACCCAGGCTGGCTGGCTTAAAGCTGGCTCAAGTATACCTACGTGAGCTGCAGTCAAGCAGTGACTGCAGCATAGAAATGTCCTCAGGCAGGTGTTTCTACTTTTATTACACTCAGTTCACGTTTGGAAGGCTTTCTTTTGCAGTCAGGAAAGCCAGAAATTCATTAAAGTCGAAACATCTAGAACATGTCATGCAGTTTACAAAATATTGGAAGCAAACTTGATCCTGGGTGTCGATGTTTGACATCATGGGTTTAAGGTCAATTAAGGAAATCTTAAAGGACAAAAAGGGTTCTGCTGGTCTTGGACATAGAAACACAAGCCTGGGAGGAACCACCTAGGTCATCAAGTCCAAATTCTAATATCATAGGCAACCATGGAGCAGACATTCAACTCACAGCACCCACGAGTGTCCATCCCTGCAGCTACAGACCTACCACTCCCCCTCAACAAACTCATAATCTGTACAACAAAAGACCAAAAGCTTCAAAAATGACAACAAGCCTCAGGAAGAGAGCAGGAGAGAAGCGCTGCCAGTGGGTAGGTCCCCTTCACTAGCAAGAGATTTCTGCCATGAAAATGCCCTGAAATTTTTGAGCTCTTAGGAATTAATCATTTTCTAAGAGTACACCTACACTGCAATAACTGCAGTTCAAAGTGACATCTTCTGTTACCTACGGACTGGTCGGCTTGGGTCCTGCTAGCAGCGTTGTTGCAGCAGCATGGAGCTGGCGTAGGGTACAGCCCCATGAGCTGCCAGCACACCAGCGACTGCCACGCAGCACGGGCTGGAGCTGTCAGAACAACGGCTGTGCCAGCAGGTGAGTTAAGAAAACCTACAGAAACACATGGGCTTGCCAAGGTTAAATATCTTAATCTGGAGCATGGGAACTTTTAATTGAAAGCTTTGCTTTGAGCCTGTTTCCAGTTATTAAAATTCAGGAGTCTGTGCTGAATTCCTTGTGGACATTCCTTTTGATTAACAGAAGACATGTGTGTACTAGGAAAGGAGTCTTGAACTGGGAGGAATCAGATAAATGTAGATAACATTCTCAACTCTCTTGCAAGTTATGCCATACCTGGTATTTTGTGTAAAACCTCAGATCTTGAAGATAAGCAATTATTTCAGCTTTCATTTAATACCGAGGTATTTCTGGCTTTCATGGCTGCAAAGACCAGGTGGAAGTGGGACCTGGCTGCCTCCCAAGGGGCCAGAACTGGAGGCAAAGGAAAAAAAAACAAATACATTCTTGTTTACAGCCTTGTGAATTTTATGCCAGTCTCTTGGTTTTGGAAGGTATTGACTCAGGACTTTAACTTTTGGGCTTGGCAGCATTGTGTATTAGCTGCCTCTTATCTCTATATCCTGTAGAGTGCTCCACCGCAGTATGTGCTTGCGTGTGTTGGGTAAGTAAATGATTCCCTTTACAGGGGTGTCATTGTGTGTTCCTCCCTTAACGTTTGTCAGAACTGGTGAAAATTTCATAGTGGAGCCCTTACCAGTAGAAGATGTTTGCCCAAAATCAAAACAAAAGTGGTGCTGGGAATGTGTCACTTTAGATCTAATGTTATTTTTACCTTGGGTTTTGAAGAAATGGACAAAATTGTGAGAAGAATTTCAGCCCTATCAGAATGGAAAAAATGTTTTTTCCCTTTAAAATTACTTTTTTAGGGTGAATGAGAGTCTATGCTAAAAAATAAAAATTAGAATAATATATTTAGATTTTATTGAAACAGCAGGTTCCAACTAGACTGAAATGTAGCTGTAGAATTTTATTAAAGTTCTTATTCAAAATGAAAATCACATCAAAAAGTTGAAAATATCCACAGAGAACCTGAATCTTTCCTTTCCTGTTCTAGTCCTCACTGTTCTTGGTATTATTTATTCCTTGCTCTGTCATGCTGTCCAAAGGAGCAAGGAACAGGCAAACACTTCACGGTGCAGGTGCTACATAGGCTCCCAGCATAAAGTTGGTACCCATCTCCGAAGAAGATAGTCTAGTTTTCATATTTATAGGACAAAGCCATCTTTTTATAATGAAAGGACAAATCTGTAGCCAGTCTGCTTGGCTCATGTAAGTTACTATCAGGTCTGACGTTTAGAGAATACGAGCTATGTATTTGCTTATGTATCTATATTGTGTTTGCAAATGCACTAGCATTTGTCTCTTAGTATGTTTTAATTTATCATACAATGTGCGTACTTGTTTATCTTTGCCTATAGGTCTGTATTTATAACTGTGGCTATATGGAGTTAGACATTTGGGTCACATTATATATTTAGACCCCCCGAAGAATTAATAAACATTTATTCGACCAATACAGTTTTTAACAGAGTTTAATGGGCAAATAGGCTGTTGAGATCTGTGGCTTGTAACCATCAACAGCTAGCTATAGGGATGTTTTTGTACAGCACCAAGCACAGTTATTACAAATAATAAGTCCTAGAACTTAACTGTTAACATAACACCTAGAACTCATCCGTAACAAAACTATAATATCCACTATGTAATATCTAACATGTCTGAATACAGATATATATATTAATGTGGAACCTTGCTGTATTATAAGGCCCATACCGGTGCGTGCATTTGCATAGTTGTGTAAGTTTGTGAGTGCAGATCTGCTCTATTCCTAAATCATATATCTGGCATCCATCTGATTAACTGCAGAGCTATGGGTTTCTGCGGGCCTTCAGCAACCTATTCTTTCTATCCTTTTCTGTTTCAGTCACGATGGCTGATACAGAGTACACTGGACTTTGGGGTCCCCTTTTCCTGGCCCCTGTATAAATAGTCTCTGTCCACTGGAGTTAGCAGTCTAAGGGTTTACCTGCATACAGCTATGCAAAATAACTAATTTGAATTAACTGAATGTGGGAAATTGAAGTGGTCTAGTTAAACTATATTACAGCTCTGACTCCCTTGTTTAGAATTAAGGCAGCTTTAATTTAGTTTAGCTTAATTCAGTTTGGAAATGAAGTAAACTAAATTCAATTTAGGACACTGAAATTTTGAATGAGCATCCGAACAATGTTTTAATGCTTTTAACCAATGCACTTGCAAAGTTAATTCAGATTAATTTTCTCATTTGCCCCTGTGTAAACAAGCCTGTTGCCTATTCCCTGTCAATGAAACCGTCTCAGCTGAGACTTCTTCAACAACTCCAAATTGACAACCTCCCAAGAGCAGCAGTTTAAATGATCCTCCCCCACACACAAGTGTTTCCTCATCCCTACATCCCCATGCGGGCAAACTTTTCTCCCCGTGAGCTTTTGTGATCTCTAGGACTGATTTGTCCACAGCTTGACACACTGAGCCAGGCACTGGCTGGGGTAAACATAGAAGAGGAGCAATTGTTTAACGCTATCTGAAGACCTGAGTTATAAATATTTAATTATTCATATTTTACAGCTTAGGCTTTTGCAGTGGAATACTGTATTGCAAATTACAAGACATTCTTTCTGAACATCAGAACTTTCTAGAGAATTTCAGTGATTTTATCCAGTTCCATCATTTCAAAACATGGTCCCCTTAATCTGAATTAAGTACTTGTTCACCTAACAAATCGAAATACCTCCAGCTGTAAATTAGCATGTATTTCATTTTTTGATCTAACTTAGATTGGACAAGATCAGATGCAATCAGGATTCATAGGTAGGGAAGTACAGAGGAACATAGGCAATGGTATTTAAAAAACTATACAACTTTTATATTTTTTCTTGAATATATTATAGTCTAAGAAGACAGGAGGTAGCATAAGGTGGCCCAAAGAGTCTCTCTTGCCATTTTTAAAGGGCAGTTGCAAAATCAATCATGAACAAAACAATCTTAGAAATAACACAGAAGCATATTTTTAATGCAAAAAGATTAATCTTTTTAAAGCATCGTTATGGAAATTTCAGATTTTTCATTACCTTGCTTAATTTGTATCTGGTCAAAAGACATCTTAGGAGGAAAATGTTGTTGAACATTATTTTTATCACAATGCAAAAAAGCCCTTCAAAAATTGCTTTTTGGAAAATCTCAACTCAGAGAAAGCACGTGTCCTAAATCTTTGCTAAAAAGTCAACCAGACAAACAAAAAAACCAAACAAAGCAAAGAAAGCCCACTTAAATATCCCGAGCCATCAAGTACTATTTGATTAGATGGTTAGGCTATATTTTTGTGTGTTTGGTTTTTATGGAGTTAAGTGCTAATGAATAAATGTCATTTGACGGCTACTACAGTCTCAGATCTTTGACTGGTAGAAAATTAGCATAGTTTCACTGAAACAGTTACCAGAATAATACAATAAGGAGACGGTCCTATATATTAATATGCTTGTGCAGAATGAATTTGGGTGTGTGTGGGCATCCATTTATGTGCAGCCAGCTAAACAGATACCTCTGTAAGTAAAATCTAAATTTGTAGCAACACATCAGTTTGCGTGACTCTTTCAGTGTGGATATACAGCTGTAGGAGGCTATACTGATGTATCAGAGTGTGTGTGTGTGTGCTTGTGTATTTTCATGCACATTCATTTGCATGTATGTCTGCAGGTATGTTTCTACTTCTGTGTGTAATCTGGCTGCGGTGCTTTCTGAATAGCAATGAGCTCAGTAAAAGCATGTATGTATTTGTATCTGTGTGTGCATCTACCTGCATACGGATGGGCTTGCATGGTGTTTGTGGATGCATTTCTTGTGTGGTTTGTGTGTCCCTCCTGTGAGATGGATGCCTTCTTGTGGTCTGATCTCAGTCACTGTGTGTGCTTTCATTCCCGTAAAAGGCAGCATCCTTCAGCAGCAAAAACAGTAACTGGGCATCAGGAGACCTGGATCCTGATCCAGCCACTCTGTTGATGGGCTCTGCGACTGAGCAGGCTCTTTTAATTCACTCTGTGCCTCGGTTTCCCCTCCCATCCTTTTTTTTACAAAGACTGTGGACATAGACTGTCTGCTACTACATGGGCATATGTAATGCCATATGTGATGGGCTCTGTCTAGCTCAGTCAAGACCCTGGGTCCTGAGAGGATCTGATGTTATGCCATGACCTTACAGTAATATTCATCCCTGCACATGCCTGCCTTCCTGTGTTCGTGTTTGGGTGTCCATCTGCATACTTTGTGGCTGGCTATTTGTAGTTTTGTTGAAGAGTTTATCTCCCCCATGTACATACAGAGCAGGGGGAGGTGGAAAGGAAGGAGTTATTAAATGCCAAGCGGATATGCAATAAATCCCATTGATTTTACAAACTCCAACTTGTCTTCAATCTCTTTCCGTTCTTTATCCTGGGGGCATTGCAACAAAACCCTATTTTAAATACCTTTTCTTTCCCTTCCCCCCTTCCCCCTCCTCCCACTCCCCAAAAAAGTGTCAATATTTTATTTGGATTTTTAACTTCGCTCCATAACAGTTGTTTGACCTCCTGACTCATGTGAGTCACATAAATTCTGGGACTTTATTCAGGAGCCATGTTCCTGCTATTGAATAAGCAATTTGGGAGGGTGAATTAATGACTTGTGCTGTGCTGGAAAGTCCCTGAAGAAATATTAAAATTGCTTGCAGACTGAATCAATACTCACTGAACACCCAGCATGAGGACCTGGGCTTTTTAATGGCTACAAGCAGCGGCACTCGGTAGAGGAAGGGGAATTCCTGTACACACAACGCACGCAGGCACACACAACCGACAGCAGTCTTCCCCCGGCCTTGCTGGCGTTTTCAATAACGGCACATTCTTGTGCATGCAACCTGGTACAAGCTGATGCCTGCTGTGCCGGGGAAAGGATGCAGAGTCCAGTTTCCCTGTCTCCCTCCCAAGAAGATCACGCAGGATTTGCAAAAGCCGGCCGTTCGGGCCTTGTGTTAAGCACTTAGGTTAGTATGCTCTGGCACAGTCTGCAAGGCACAAGGAAGGTCGATTACTTGTAGCATTATGAGTATGTTTTATGTGGGCACTTTTTTCCTCTCTGAAGGGGAAAAATGCTAGCGCTGTGATAGATTTGGGTGTGCTGGCATGGTTTGGGAAGAGGATTGGGCTGTACTGCGGGGGCACATCTGTGAGATGGTTCTGTAGCTTTGGGTGCTGAACAGCGTTTGCATCCGTTCATAGGGTGGATGCATTGCATTTCTGATATTCAGTAGGTTTTTCTTCCTTATGTTGGCTTGTGTTATGGTGAGTCTTGAACGTCATGCACCCTGCTTGTGTTAAGAGTGACCCTGTGATGCTTTCGGTCATTGAGCAAAGGTGTCACTTCACTCTTATTTCAATGGCTGTGGGTGCAATCCTGCGCAGTCCTGAGTGCCCTGGGGGTCTGCCAGCCTCACTAGGACATGAACGTGCTCAGCGCACTCCTCGCTAGGCTGACAACAGCCAGATTTTGCCCACACCCTAAGTTTTGCTCTAAGTCCCCTTTGGCAAGGGTGGGGTTTGTTGCCAGAGTTTTCCGGTCTCCGCTGAGAACACGGCCCCGTGTTTTGCCGTTGTGGTCGTGAATGGCTGTTTTGTATTCGCCTGTTGGGTGGCTGTTATTGTGTATTAACACCAGGGTGGGTGTGCTTTGTATGACCGCATGTCTGTCTCATTGATTCCATCAGTATTATTTTGTAATCGTGTGTCTCTGTGATTGAGTTAGTGTGCATTTCAGGGCTCCTGTGTATTGAATAATGATGTCAGGGATTGGGTTGTTTGACTGGGTAATGGCCTCTTTTCAGTGTTGTAAGTGAATGTGTCCTTCTCCTGTTTCCCTGTCTCGGCTGGGGCAGGATCATTTACACTAGGTAATTCCTTAAGATGCTCACATGCACTACAAGAATATCCCTTTGGCTCCCGAGCTCTCCCTGCCAGCGGGGCGAGCTGAGGGTACACTGCTCACGTGTGTGTGACACACGGGGTGGCACATCTGGCTGGTTCTCAGCCGCACGCTTCAAGGTCTGTGGCCACTTACTTGTGACTAACCGTATATGTGCATGTCAACGTATTTCTAAGGCTATGTGAATATGTTTACATGTGTGTGCGCCTTCTGGTGCACTCAGGGGTTTTGCTAAGACTTTTCAGTTATGGTTTTGGGTGAGTCTCCATATCCTAGGTTTCTTCACAAATATATGTGAGACTATACTGTGCAGTTTCGAATAGATTTGACTGAATCTGTGAAGGGATCTATAAATGACTACATACATCTACAGTGAAGTGCGTACTTGCCTTTGCAAGGACCTTCTTGTGTGACTTTCTATATTAATGCATAGAAGGGCACCTGTGTCAGTTAGCAGATGCCGCTGATCTGTGTGTGACTGCGTGACGATGTTCCCAAGTCTGAACTGACCTGGGTCTCCTATATACCTAAGAAAGAATGGGATTCTATGTCAGCAGCATTTAGCGGTAAATATATGTGCTAAGAAATTTTAAACGTACAGTGAATCTCTGGGTTTGTGCAATGGCTTCTGACTTGTGTGGATATTGTGTGCTAATGCCCTAAGACAGTGTAGCCACATTTGGTCCCTCGGAAATGAACAAGAGACTTCAGTTATTTTTCAGCTGATGATTATGTGTCATTGCCTCATGGATTTATTTGCTCTGCGCAGGCAATGTGTCTGGCATTGGGCCTGTTCTATGCTTCCTCAGCCATCAGGATTTGGCCCAGCAGCAGTCACATCCAGAGAAAGTCTATGAAAAAGGCTGTGAAAGATCCAGAAAACTTCCAGAGAAAGCTCGCACCTGTACCCTCTCACCAAAATATTCCATCAGGGACAGACCCGTGACCTCTCTCAGTCAGGTCAGCTATATGGCTGGGATTTAGCAAGCCAGTGAGTTTAGCTTATATTTTTCAGTGAGGTTGCTAACAGGTAACTCCTTACTCTTCCTTGCATTAGCTCAAGCCTTGTTAGTTCCCCTGACTCCTTGTTTGTGTTCTCCCACTTTTCCCCCCTTCCTCCTCTGTATTCCTGCCTGCATTTGACCTTGAACAGATGACACCATCCTTAGCCCACCCACTGCTTTACCAGCTCCCACCCCTCACACTGGGGTAGCAGCATCAGGGTAATATGGGGAGGGAAAAAATGAGGGAGTGAGGAAGGGGGCGGGGGGGAGAGGGAGGGGGAGAGAGACCTGTTTGAAAATAATTGGAGGCTGTTAAACAGAGGAGCCCAGCATATCACTCTAGTAATGGAAATAAATTCCATTGTATTTGCATTTTAATTTTCCACATAAACAAAGGCCCGGAGTGTGCTGGCTTCGCCAGAATCACCGGCCAGAATTTAATTAGAAATGAAAAGTTTATAGGGTCCTCTTTAATGCGATTAATGCACAGTTAACATTTATCACATACATATGCTGGAATCGCCTTTTTTAAGCAACCACCGGCCATGAAATGAATTTCTTTTCAACTTTTTTAGCGTGCGTGAGGAAGGCTGTCTCTGGTGAGGCGGTCCAGTGAGCACACTCCTGACAGCTTGGTAAACTGCAGCCCACAGAGGCTTAGTAGCCCCCATCCTCACCGAGGAAAGTTCAAGGTGGCTTAGAGGGAAGCATGGTCTAGTGGTTAAAGCCTGAGGTTGGGAGTCAGGGGATCTGGGTTGTATTCCCAACTCTGCCACATGCTCACTGCATGACTGACTTGCTCTCAGCGTCTGTTTCTCTGGGTGTTAAAAATAAAAGAGAAATCAGCTGGAAGAAGATATCTCAGCCCCAGACCCCTCTGTATCTCAAGCTCTCCAGAAACGTGCCCAGCCCTGTTGTATGGGGATCCGGATTGGATCCTGCACTGTGCTGGCCTTGCAGCTCATCTCCCCATGCCTGAGCACCCCTACGCTGGCCACGGGGACAGGGGAGCGCCCACAGCGCTCGCCTCTTGCGAGAGGCTGGGCCTCCCAGAGGGACTTCTTTGCACTGCCCGGCTGCCTGCGCACGCCGGGCAGCGCTGATCCCTGTCGCCTGGCTTTGCACAGATCTCACATTGCTTGTGTGAGAGATGCATCTTCCTGCCAAGGGGCATGAGGCAGGAGGGGAACAAACTCTGCCTGCAGAGCGTGGGAGCCCTGGCAGCCCTGCCGTGAAGGGACCTGTATTCACTGATGAGGCAGCTCCATGTTTCTTAAGGGGATCCTCTCATGCTGGTTTGGTCCAAAAAACCGCTAAGAATGGCTTGTGAGATACTGGGGCCATCAAGCATGAACCTCAGATCCTAACGTAAACCTGATCAGGAGCACCTACCAGCCCTCCTTGCGGTAGGGGTAATTATACCTCTCTCACCCTGACGGGTCACCCAGTGAGTGCTTATAAAAAGCTCTGAGCTTGTCTGCATGGGGACACTAGGAAAAGCAAGTCTAAATCTAGACAAATTATCAATATCCTTCCCTTGCAGAGCACAACGCCGAGATAAAAGGCCAAAGGTGAACACCTCCCCTGTGAGCTCGTGCCCCTGCCAGAGCCAGGAGGGCATCAGGCTTGTCACCTCCCTGCCTCCTCCTGGCTCCCAGAGAGGACCATATCGCTGCCGGTGTTCCCATTGTCCCTTCCTTATGCCCCCTCCCCTGTTCTGGCTGTGTGACAGACGGGGGCTACAGCCCCCCCCTACTCCCACACTTCCTTTCCGAGCTTGCAGACAAGCAGAGCAAATAAACCAGGCCCATGGACACAGAGTGTTAGCGTGTTAGGGACACAGCAGGGGAAGGAGGAACATGAAACCTCTATTGATCCCTCGAGGAATGATGTCCCTTTCTTATCTTATCAGATTCTCTTCACTCTTCAATTATAGTCTGTTGAAATTGGCCTCTTAACCCAAACAAGATAACCTGGGTAATGAGGAGAAGAGTGTGAGGGGAGGGGAGAGGAGAGAAGGGCAGAGTCCAGTGCATTAAACTATGGCTATCATTAGAAATATCTCCTTTAGCATAACCCGCTCTGCCCTCACTGTCCCCAGGTATCCCCTTCTTGCATCATGTATGCGATGAACTAGCACACATCCACTCCCTGACAAATATATCATGCCATATACACCCCTCATTCCCTCAGACGCACTAGGTACCCCCAACAGGCACAGGTCCCCACATCTGTACATGGCATCTCCGTGTACATGTGTACCCACCCTGCCGTACGCCTTCTGTGTTCACACATCTCAGCAGATGCCACTCTGTCGTATGCACACTCATACACGTGTTTGTGTTACTGACGCTGCCCATCTCACCAGCTGCATTCTCCTCAGCACGTTGGTGGTATGGCTGCCATAGCACCTTGGGTCTACCCAAAAGAACTGCTGACAAAGATATGAGCGCTGCTAGGACGCCCCTGTGCATCTGTTCACAGCCACAGTTCATCAGTGCATTCACACAACTGCCTTGCCATCGCGAAGCAGTCACACAGAATCCTGTGCAGAGCCCCACAAAACTAGACAGGCTTCCCAAGATGTGTATTGCTGTGCCGTTGCTCGCCCCTATGACTCCCTGTGTGTAACTGCAGAGTTAACAACATTGTTTCCATGGATAAGACTATTCTTAGTTCTTACACAGACCAGTAATACCTACTTGCTATAAGTCTATACTCCCAGCTGGACATGTTGCCCTAGCGATATGCCCACGCTCCTCCTTGTACATATGTCATGGGGTATAGGGCATGTCTCGCCCAAATATCCATTACAGAGAAGATTGTCTGGTGGAACAATAGAGACTCAGTGGTCTATCTGCACAAATGCACCCGGGTTTCCATGCTCAAATTACTTCACTGTGCTCAGAACGATGCGGGAGCACATTCAAATGGTGCAGAAGGTACTTTCATTTTGGAAAGGTGGTGCTCTAAGCAGTACAAAGGCTTCGTTTACATGGCTGGCACCCTCCTCTTGCACTCTTCTAAAGACTGTATTCCCCATGATCACTTTATCCCCTGCCTTTCACTGTGCCAGGGGCATTTCCTTGTATACACATCCACCTGAAATGGGCCACACTCCCTTCCATTTCACATCTCCCTGTGCCACCAGCTCTGCCAGTTTTGCCGGCTGGGCACGAAGAGCCATAGGGGAGTCACCCATAGGCATGTATTTTTCTTTAAATATTTGCAGGTCACAAAAATTCATGTAATCTGCAAAAGGGGGTTAGAATCATGGCAGTCATCTTTTTACAAATTTACACATGCTCTCTCATGTGCAAGCATACAAACTCACCCATGCAGTTCCTCCCTGCTCTCCAGCTTGTGCACCTCACAAGAATCCGCACACAGCCAGACACGCTTACTCTGTCCCCATCCTTGCTGCCTCCACATGCACAGACCCCCGACTCAGGCACACATGCAGCCTGAAATTGTTAAAGCCACATAAGGGAGGTGGATGTCAATACTGGATGACTCTCTGCATCTTGTTTGGCACAGTGGCCAAGACTGACTTCTGTAAAACCACAGCAGGTCTGGTTTTGACACTATCCAAGTCAAATCTGCCTTAGCCTTTCACTTCATCCTTACCTCTTGCCCCTTCCTCCCCCAACCCCACCTAGCTGTGCTCTCCACCTGCTCTGGAAGCTTCGTGTTGTGGCTGGCTGGCTGCCAGAGACAGCACCACAAACATTGTCTCTTTAAAACTCTAAATTTGCTGTTTGTTCTGCAGGGAGAGGGAATTTGTGATATTATTAATTTTCCACTCCGCCTCTGCTTGCACAGCCTTGGCCCATTTGTACATAGCACGTCCCAGAAATACACTTCCCCTGTGCACTCAGTATGCAAACATGATCTTCTCCTTTTCTTCAGAAATATTATTCCTTCCTTTCCTCTTCTCTTCTATATTTCCTCCCTTCCCTACTGATTTTATAAATAAGTGTGTATGTATTTTCTGTGTATGTATAATTTATGTATAAATGTATAATTTTTCAAGCTCGAAAGTCTAAATTTAAACAACTAAGTAAGGGCCTAAATTTAGGCAAATCTTAACAGCAGGCACTATTACATAGCTACATTGCGCTGCGGTCTTTCTTTTTCACGGCAGATGACGAAAAATTGTTCTTAAAAGAATTTTTAGAGAAACATGAGTATGTTGAAAGGCAATAGTCCCTTCAAGAAGTGCCCAAATGTTAGTGCTCAAATGTTAGTGCCCAAAGACTCCATTGCAATTTTAAAGCAAGGGCTTGAAAATGGGCAGTGGGGTGATGAGGTTGCCCTCATATTTCAGCCCAGCTTGAAGAAAATGAGGACTAGTTCTGGGAATGAAAGGGCTGGGATATTAACCCTCCCTGACCAAAGAAATGGGTACTGTTATTGTTGCCAGCACCATCCAAACTACCCTGAAACTAGAGGTGACATATACGTGAGAGTTTCTTTTGTGACTTTGTCTTCTGGTCACAGCCTCTGCTTTTCCTTTTATAAATTAAAGAACAGACGTCAGTCTGCCTTGCAAAACATGGATACCACCCCTCTCAACTGAAATGCAGTGATTCTTGATGCAATTTGCCTCCCAACTAGAGATAGAAGTTTAACCCTGTGCCTTGGACCCTGCAAAGAGAGGAGGGTGCTTACCTTGGAAGAAAGGAACTGTTCAAAATGGAGCCAAAGGGATAAAAACTAAATTGGCCCCCAGGAGAGAACAATTAATAGAGGCAAACTCCAGCATATCCGTGTGTATGCATGTGTGTGTGTTGGGGGAGTTGCTAGAAGCCTGGGGAACAATATGCTGTGCAGATTTTAGAAACGCTACAGGAACTGCAGAGCTAGGGGATGACAGCAGCAAGAAATGTCCTACTTCTATTTTTCATACAGGCAGAGACAAGGCACCAGAATCTCCCTTCCTGATTTCACAGTGAGGTTTGGGTAAATGTTTCATAGATAGCATTTTCTGAGAAGCGTATCTGTGAACTCACAGTCCGTTAGCTCAGGCTTTTGGCACATCACTCTTTCTCCTCTCTGTCAAAACTGGTACACACATAAATCCCAAGCCAGACAGAGGACAAAGGAATATCCTTTCCCAACCACATTGAACTCCCGCATATGCTTCCTTTAGCCTACCAGCATTTTGTGTCACCATCTATGTGCCTGCCCAGAGATACATGTTCCCTGCCATATACCAATATACTCATATGTAGTATCCAACCAGCAGGCGCATTTCTCCAAAGGTACCTATCTGCATTGCACTTACAGTCCCCATATAAATGTCCTATAAAAAAATGCAGTATAACTCTGCTTTTTCCTTCCCCACACCCACCTCTGAACATATCAACCTTTCAAATTTGCCTACTACATATATAAATGTACCCTCTACACTCCTCCTATCCCATCACTCCTCCTCAGTATCTATATGGACAGACATATTCTGTCCATATGTCTCAAACACTTCATGCATACATCCTGTCATTCTTCACACCCCAACCACAACTATTCCTCTCCTATGGCTCCAGGATTGAACTACTGTGTTGTCCATTTCCCAGCGACAAGGTGTCTAGTTACAGGGTTATTTATTGGTTTTCATGCAGACAGATGGATCTGCCTTTGGTCTCCCCACCAAAATCCACCTCTGTATGGGCTGATTGTCACTGCTCCAGGGATAGGATTTCACCAGGAGACCACCCTCCATGCAAACATCCTTCACCCAGGCCACGGATGGTAATAAATGGAGTCAGGCTGAGCCATAATAAAAGCAATTGAGTGGGTTACCTGTGCAGACATGAGATTTATACCTCCTCATATTTGATGTGATTGTTTTATTGAGTTCTCAGTGCAGTTAGGATGCCGTTTATTTATTTATTTATATGCCTACTTATCGGGGAAGAGGGGGGAGGCTGTCGCAGTCTAGCTAGTGTTCAGCCTCCGTCTTGTCAGATATGAGCCCAAAGAAGGCGGCTCTCCAGTTTTGCTCTGCCTTTTACCTAGACTTGAGCTTGGTGGCTGAGCTCTGGCCAGATATCTCATTTCCTATAACAGACAAAGATGTTTGTTTCAGGATCCCTGAAACCTTGAGGACTGTCTGAATTATGAACCTAGTAGAAGCTGAGAGGATGGTGTAAAGAAAGACGCGTGTATGTGCTGATTTTCTAAAAGAACCTCTCGAAAGAAACTCCTATTTACGCTGTGCCTGTTTTGGACAATGGGCTGTGATCTATGCACGGAGCCTCTTTATGCTATTGCAAGAGAAATAGTAAGCACCGGCATTGGTTCTGACTCTGTCATCGCATGTGAGCGTTGAGAAATATTAGCAGGTGCAAATTGATTGGAAATGAATATTTGTAAGTGCACTCTGAGGAGTTTGGAAACCAAGTGATTAGATTTGTGATTTTCAGCTGGGTAGATAGCCATATAAGTGCTACAAAATCAGCTCTCAGTTACTGGCACTAGAGAAAATTGGAGGCTAGCGCTGAATATCGTACTGTCTAGTATTTCATCACAAGCCTAACGGTGTTTGTTGTGGGTTTTCCAGCTCCTCCAGTCAAGTGATAGCATGAGAATTTCAGTTCTCATTTAATAAAGTATGTTTCCAGTGCTTGTGGGGGCTTGAAAAGGGGCCTGTCGGCTCTCTGAAGTCTCAAAGGACTGCATTGTTAAGGTGTTTTTAAAGTCATTTAATGGGACTCAGATATCCAAATCCCTTTCAAAATTTTGGGTAGAAAAGAGAAAACAAGTAAAAACAAACCCACATTGTATTACAAGTACTCATGATTTTCATGCCAATTGCATGATTTAGGCTCTGCCTTGGCATTTTTAAACAGTTGGGACTGGTAAAAATGGCCATGCGTGTATAGGCTTCAGTAGATTAATTGGGATTACAGTGGAAAAATCCTCATTCCCGTTAGCTCTCAGTTTAAAGAATGATTGTTTGGGAGAAAAACTCAAAGCTTTCTGACGCTTTCAGGAGTAGTAATCATCATCAGAGCCATCTACACACAGATGGGGTTTCCTAAAGCCCTAGTTAGCTGCACGGATGTCAGGCCAATGACAAATGCTTCTGAAAGCCTCTACCTTTCTGTTTATAGAGACCTTCCCCAAAAGTGGGATCCCTAAATATTTTGCTGATTGTAAGCAGCAAGCCTAAACTCCGTTTGAATTTCAACATGCCTTAATTAAAGACCGTGGCAAGTTAATCTAAGTGAAGCTCGGCCTTGTTCAACTGTTTGGAAGTCATATCTTTTTATTCAAATAATACGTAAATCTTTTGTTTGAATGGGCTTTAGAATCAGAGACGGGGTTTTCGGAATATTTGATATACTGCTGAAAACACGACTTTGTTTTGTATGCATCATGTCATCATATCATAAAGGGTCCAGCTGGCCTGCTAGAGCATTATCTATCTCTTTAGCCAACGCCAAGATTATTTCTTATTGTATGCTTGCATGTTATGAATACCATCTAGTTACATATATTCCAAGAAATCAGGAATTCCTGTGGGATGCAATTCCACAACTTAATGGACCTCCGTATCAGGAGATTCCTTCTGCTACCATTTAAATGTTTCCTTTCTTACTTCCCTTCCTTCATTCCTGGCTATGCTGCTTTGTTTAAACGTGAATAATTCCTTTCCTGTTGGAGGGACTGTGCCCTTCAGATCACTATATTGTTCTCACCACTTTGTCATTGCTTGGCCAAGCCACTTATATTTTCTCCTCCTTTTTCCCAAAGTCAAATGAGTTTTTCACATAATAGTGATTCTGGTAAATGAGGTTTAGCTCCATAAGACTCATTCACCCAGCACTGAAATGCAGCTACCTCTATGGCAGAATGCAGCAGTCATTCACTGGATGCAAAAGCTTGAAAATGTTTAACTTCCAACAAAAATCAAGCTTTCTGTACATCTACACAAAAAGGGCTGGGATTTTTGGGTGATAAAGAGACCGATGTGGTTCTGAACTTTGAGGTTCACAGAACAGGGAGCTCAAAACTTCCCAGGCACAACCAATTTTACTTGCTAACTGCCTCTGTTGAGCTAATATCTCTGCAATATGAAAATTAGAAAAAATGCGGCTAGCTTATTGTAGTTCCCACCATACAACCTTCCAGTGGCCAGATAGAGGAATAAAACAAAAAGAAATGCTGTGAGCATTCATTTACTCTTTCAGCTGCAGTAACATTTTCTGTAACCTCTGCTTTATGAGCCTCTCCTTTATTTGCAATGATAAAAAGAAGATAATACCAGGTTTGTGTCTGATGGAAAAGAATCTGAATTTGAAGGAGTATATTCCCTGTAATGAAGCCCTGTGTGACCCAACCGTGTTCTTTGCTCAGCTGAAAGCAACTGGCAGTAGAAGTCTTCTACCTTGACAGCATCCCCTGATGCAGGAAATTGCACGGGAACCTTAGACTCAGCATCAGCTAAGTGAGAGGATCCCTGCTAGGATCCTGAGTTTCTTCTGTGCGCACTAAGAAGTGCCGATTATGAGACCTGGTAAACTCTGTTGGGTACTGTTGGACAAGTTTTCTTCACCCCTGCTTCGCACGAACCTGTTGTCAGTCAGAGGCTAATCCACTCTACATGGCCAGTCTAATCCTTGGCCTCTCTATTGACAAAACTCACATGTGGCTACTAAATACTGCTGCTGGTGATAGGTTTGTGACGCACATGCTTGCCAGTTAAAACTGTGCAACTCACCCCGTGCTCACTGCAGACCATGCAGTTGTCACTACTTTTGGTCACTATGAACGAGCTGCCATTAGAGATACTCTGTACTCTTCCAACTTCTCCCTAGACTCATTACCTGTCTTCCAGGAATTCCAGATTTATTCGGTGGGAAAGACGGGGAGAGATTCACCAGTGACTTTGGCCAGGGTGTCCTTTGGGGAAATTCTCAAGTGAAGCTAGCGAGAGTGACTCAGAAAGCTCTGTTTGCATAACATTAATTTCTTCTGCATATGACACAGCCCCTGCCCTAATATGCCTGCCTTTTGCCAGACTCGATTGTTTGTCTTGAGATGTTATGTTTACCTCAATTGAGATTCTGTTCAATTCCATCTCCCTTGCGTGGGCTAAAGCCTCACCTGATGTAAAACAACCTAGCTCCAGTTTTGAGCCTTTTCTCGTTACCTGTTGAACTCCATGGGCATTTTTAGTGAAAGGTCACACTGAGTTTTGCAAAGGTAGCTAAATACTGTTATTTTCATTTTACAGATGGCAAAGCAGCCTCATAAGGAGTCCGTGTGACCTGCCCAAGATCAACCAGAAAGTTAATGGCAGAACTGGTAAGAGAAATCTGATCTCCTAATACACCATTCTTTGCTCTAAACTACAGGCCTGCCCATGGCCACCGAAATTGGCTCAATAGTATTTTGAGGTACAAGTATATTTCACTGGTCATTATAACCTGAATCAACATGTGTGTCTTTCTATATGTATTTTTAAAAAGCACATAATTATTGGAGACTTTAACTAGGAATCATTAGCCAATTGTTATATAATGAAACAGGAAACATCTCCCCAAACCAAGCACTTATCACTAGAAATTAATGTATACCCAATACCTAAGAGAAGATTGAAAAAACATCTAACGGCTTGACTGAGAGAATACATCCACTAAACTCTGTTCTCTGCCGTGGGGTATTAGTTAGGTCTACTCTCAGGAACTCAGGGTCCAAAGTGTATCTGGAAGGCTGACTGAACTCCGAAACACTTTGGCTTTGGCATTCCTTGGATAAGGACTAACTGGGAGTCCCTAGTACTGAACCCAGCCACAGGAGAGCTGGGACAGAGGGACAGACTGGGGTGGTGGGGGGGGGTTGCTTTGCCTTTCTGGACCTGTAAGGAATTCATTAATTTAAGAGAAGCAGGAAATAATGCTTAAACTACAATGTCCATTGCATCACTTCCTGCATAACCGTGAACGTGTGTCCGTGATGTGCCCCGTCCTGTTCCTACTAAAGTACACTGTCTAACTCAAAAGATTTTTCTGGGGTGATTATTATCTCATGAAACCTGTTTTCTTAGGCTAACTGTACGTGCTGCAAAACAAAGGAAAAATTCTCATTAATATCTGCCTCCAAGTTCATACTTTGGAGACCGCTGCAAGGCTTACAAGCAGTTCCTAAATCCAGCTGAAATATTCCAATGCAAAGTGACCAAAGATAACTTGTTTACAGTCATATGATAGATGGAAAAGTTTGGGCTGGCAGGGTGCCCAAGAAGCAAGGTGCTCAAGTGATTTAAAGTAAGCATTAATTGCTTACCAAAGAATTAAGAGCTTCTGTCACTTGCCTGCTTCTCAGTTACAGGCACTGTGTATATGTGTGTGTGTTTACATATATGCATGTATATACATACACATACGTATGTATATATACGTGTGTATACCTACATATACACAATAGGTTTATACTGTATAGTACCTAATGTATGAAGCGGGAACAGGGAAGCTCCCAGTGCAGAGATAACTGATCTGTCAGTTCTGGTGCGCTTTGCTTATTAACTAGTATACTCTCTAGACTTTTTTGCCATAATTAAAGGAAAACTACCGCATAGCAGAAGACTTTATTTTTTTTCCTGAATTATGACAGGGTAGTTAAGTCATGTTTTTCATCAGAGTTTGTATCTAGCCTTTATCTGCATGAGTTTGGTATGAACAAGTTCCTGATAAATCTCAATACTGAATTACATGTTGTCCCAAATACGTCCTGGGTATTCTCAGTGCAATAGTGACAGATCAGTGCAATGTAGGCACATAGAATTCAAGTATCACAAAAAAATAATTAACGGAAAATAGATTTTTATAATGTTTTTAGGGAGACTTTAAAAATGGAATTGAAACTGTATTGTTTTGTAGTCTCTCACCCAAAAGCCTTTGTTAATGTTAGACTAATCCCCAGAAAGAAAGAAAATAAAATGTAACTAATACATTTTCAGAAAATCTTATAATAACCAAAAGTATTTTTTTCCATGTACAAGGAGATCTCCATTTTGAAGTGCAGTATTCACAGTCTATCTGGGGACATAGGTAACTTCTATTTCTGTAGATGCCTTGATTACAGTCTCAAGATGTTAAACCGCTCACAGATGTAGCTCTAACAGTTCTGGACACTGG
Organism: Balaeniceps rex; assembly: GCA_013401315.1. Lineage (NCBI taxonomy): Eukaryota > Metazoa > Chordata > Aves > Pelecaniformes > Balaenicipitidae > Balaeniceps > Balaeniceps rex. The sequence goes on along the minus strand of VYZW01030104.1, from coordinate 12,045 downwards.
GCCAATGCAGGTTTTGCTTGGAAACTCCACATTTTGCAAAAATAAGAAGACAGATATTTCTAGAAGGTAGGTTTTTAAAATTGTCATCTATCTGAAGCTACTCAGAGAGTGGGAATGTTAGATTAACTCCAATTTGTGATCGTACCACAGGTAAGGGATGTGCTGTTACAAAGGACTGACCCAATTCTATATGTTTATTTTGACAATGGGAGAGAGAAAAATGTATATTTAAATTGTGAACTTAGTCCCCTCTTCGCATTTTGTGAGTTTTGTGAGCTGGGGTCACAAAAGTCCCTGGAGTGATGAAGCTCATGCTACTCTCCGTGGCACCAGGATTGGGCCCATATATACTCGCTATTTCCTATTCCGCTGCAATTGTTTCCCAGTTCGCTGTCCTGTTCTTGCCTAGCACAGACTTGCAAATTTTATGACCTGTGGTATGATGGGCTCACTTCCTCACAGATGTGAGTTTTGGGGAGCCTCATACACAGGTGAACAGTGGGAAGTTGGACCTGAATTTTTAAAAGAAATGGGGAAAGACTTAATCATATGAAGCCAAAACGCTCTTGTGCGTTGGTGACTACACACTCAAATGCCATTGCAGTATGAATCAAACATGGTGGGTCACAGCTGAGCCTCTTTAATATAATAATACTTAGCAGCTACAAAGCACTTGCCCTTCTCAAAGCATTTTATAAGCGCCATCTAACTGACATCTGTTCCTACCTCCTTCTGAGAAGGACCAGTTTTCATTTCCAGGGCGGGGAAGCTGAGGTACAAAGCCCCCAAAGCCCTGCCGCAAACTGGTAGCAAAGGTGGGAGCAAAACCTGGCGCTCAGCCTTCTGCCTGGGACATCGCAACCCAGACACGAGGCGTCGGGTCCGGCAGGCTAAGGCTGAGACCTCAGTGACATTTGGATGCTAACATCCCTTGAGCTAGCCAAAGTATACATGTGTGTCGGGTTCGTATATGCTATTCCTCCAAAGAGCCCACAGCCGTTCCTCTGGATGTCTGTACCACCAGCTTAATTCCTCCCAGGGATAGCTGGCTGTCCTTCTGCAGCTGCCTTTGTGAGGTGTCTGAATGTCAAACTGTTATTATTTCAATACCTGACTGAGAGAGTAACAGAGACCTGGAGGTTTTTTAGGAGGGTGTATAATTAGCCGATCAGTATTATGTTACCCTGTTCATAACTTAATAACCATTTTAATACAGATGGCACACACAGGGATAATTTCCTAGGGCAGCCTAGCAGTATATTACAGAGACAGTGTGTCTGAGGGAATCTTTCTTAGCCAAGGTACATTCCACTAGCTAATTCTACCTGCTGTTTTCAAGATGATTTGGGATAATTCCATATCATTTGCAAAATATTAAAACCCATTTATATAGGATGCCAGATTTAGAAATACAGTCTGAGTTATTAGACATATTTTGATAAATCTGCCATGAAAAGCGCAAGACAAAAAATACCACTGTGTTTTCCCTGCTATTTATTTTTTGCTTCCCTTGCTATAAATACACCAGGTTTAAAAAAAAAAAAATCTGGCTAAACTTGCTATATATCAAAAGGGCCAATATACTGACTTGTGCATTTTTATCTATGCGGACACGACAAAAGCCTGCATGCATATTTACATATACCCTATACACATTTATTTGAGTGGGAAGCGCCGTATATTTGGGATTGCGTGCAAAATTTCATATATTCTTACTCTGTTGGTGAGGTTTTTCGTGGCTGTGTATGTACCCTTTGCAAATATCCGTGTTACTCTGTTTCCAGAGGCTGAACTTCTGTGGGCATAGGCAAGGTATCTGTACATACGGGACGCTAAAACAGCATAGTTACTTTCACTGTGTGGGTAAGAGTGTTGTGCGTTGCCAAAGTGTGAAGATCGGATGCATGTTGCGTTTGAGTGTGCAGGCCTGTGAACAGTCTGAGCTCTCTGCAGTGTGTTAGTACTCGATTACATCTATCACCGGCCTTTTTCTCCTGCATCGATCCTTTTTTTTTGCCTGTCATATGCTTATTTTTGTCACCTCAAACCTAAGACCAAATCTGAGTCCCTCCACCAACAGAAGTCGCACCCTAGCAGCTGGGGGAGGAGATGGGGGGAAATTGTTCGCTAGCGCTGAATCGATCCTACTGCTTCCCAGCCTCCTGCCAGGGCAGGGATCAGCCCGAGCCGGGCGCCGCAGGGACCGCAGGGAGCCGCGCTCCCCAGCCGGGGGAAGGGGCCGCCTTGCAAGTTTAGCAGTTCCCTCGGGCGAGCGATGAGGAGCGAACCGGGGGGCGCGGGTGCCAGGGAAGCCTTCCTCCAGCGCTCGGCGGCTGGGGCTGCGCGCCCGGCTTGGCAGCGGATAGCGGCAGCTTTTCGGCTCAGAGCCCGAACACCCTGGGCAAGGCTGGCGGCCATTTACACCCCGGGAGGGGTGCTGGAGGCACAGGGAAAAACCCGGCCCCGCCGCCCGTCACCCCGCCAGCCCGAACAGCCCCCAGAGCTTGCGGCCCCGCCGGGCTGCTCGGCGCGGAGCTGATCCGCTCTCGCAGCAGTGCTGCCCGCCCCGGGCCGCCCCGGGCCAGGCGGCAGGCGCAAGCTGCGGCCCTGCGGAGTGCAGCAGCGAGCCCCGGGGCAGACCCGCTCCCCCGCTGCCCGGGCCGGGGGGTGGGGGGGAGGCGGCCGGCTTAAGCCCCGCTGCCCGGGACC
>VYZW01030097.1:2255-14303 GCA_013401315.1 Balaeniceps rex | reverse complement strand
TCACCACCTCCGCCCCGCCCCGGCCGCCCCACACCTCCGGTGGCCGCCCCCCCTCATTTGCATCGCAGGCCCCGCCCTGGCCGGTCGCTCCCTGCCGCTCGCCCGGCGGCCCCGCAGCCCCTCGGCCGTTGGCGCCCGGCCCCGGCGGCCCTGGACGACTTCCAGAGGTGGCTCGCGGGCGGGCCGGGCGGGGGGNCCCGGCCCCTTGGACCGCTCGGAGGATGAGGCTGGCCGGCTCGGCCTCTGGGGCAAGCGGCACGTCGTCCCAAACCCACGCCGAGGCCTCCTTCCTCCGTGAGGCTGTGCTCCTTCCTGCCGCCCCACGTCCAGCCGCCCCACGGCTTGCGGCCCCGTGCCGCCATGAGTGGGTACACCGGCCAAAGTGCAGTGAAGCTTCGTTCGGTCATTCCTGCGGTCCCTCAGCGTCCCTGCAGTCCCCTCAGTTACCTGGGCGGTGCCCAGTACACCTGAACCGGTGCTGCCGGATTGCCGGTTCTGTGCTGCCTACTACCAGCCTCCTCGTTGACTTGCTGCGGAGCCCAGCCGGCTGCTGCAGAGGAAGGAAAGCGTGGGCTGTGCTGCTGTCTTTGCTTTGGAGCTTGTCTGAAGGGACCTCAGACGGCACTGCATGCAAGTGGACCGATGAGTCCGTTGTTGTCAGTCTGCTCCATGTGTTCACTACCTGAAGTCCAGGAGAAACTTCCACCTACAGTCCTTCAGCATCTTGTGGCCAGGCTCTGTGTAAGAGCTGCTTCATCACCATGCTGACTAGCACTTGAGAAGAAAGTTTGCAAAGCAACCAGCTCTCCGAGAAGGACTGTTAGATTCCCCCACCCTGCCTTATCCTGTTGTTAGTTCACAGAATCATACTGCTCTTCCCTAAAAATCTACCCATTTCCACTTTTCCCTATTCTGCCAGCTGAGCTCAAGTTCTACTAAAAAGTAGGTAGCATGATGCCCATCTCCACTTCCTACAGGTTACTTCTCTGTCACAGCCCCTGTTAAAAAATACATATAGTTCTGGTATGCTAGCTTTGATTAGAACCAGAGACAGATGAAGAGAGAAAGACAACTGAACAGATTCAGCTAACCAGGAGGCAGACAGAGTCTAAAAGCTTTTTGCCAGATTTGCGATTACAGTCTAGAGATAAGCAAGGTCCTTCAGTCTAAGAAGAGGCAGAGGTACAGGCTTTCAGTGTAGGCTAGCAACTTAAGTGTCCCCATTAGTCCATTAGTCTTACGTGGACTGTACTGCTGTATGCACGCTACTATTTTTACCCAGCCAAGCTAAGTAAAAGGGGGAGAGGAACCTAACTTGAATATGTTCATCTGTCCTTCAAGATTGCACTCTCCTCAGTTAAGGTGTCACAGACTCACTGTTCTCCCATACTCCTATTGCACTTGAGTATGCTTCTTCACTGGCGACTTGTTGGAAGGTACTCCAGTGAAGTACTGACCGATCTGAAGCACATGAAACACACCATTAATGCATATGTGGTAGGCAGGCTAATACATGCTTTGTATTTGATGCTCAGCACAGTCACCTGCCCATACAGCTCCACCTGAAACTTATGTTACCATTACAGCAGAATTTTATACTGTTCATGTGAATTACACAAGTTATCATCCTCTGTTGAAGGCATGACTCCCTTGCTATTTTTCAGCTCCAAAGGCAATGCCTTTGAGATGTCCTTTCGCTTACAGCAGCAGACTACCTCCATTTCAAAAACAGTTTTTAACCAGTATTATTCTATAACAGAATACTATGGGGTACATAATATATGAGTAGGATAGCTAACACATAAGGTCTCCAAGTTCCAGAAACATGGTCCTTAAAGATGAGAACCAGTTATACCACTCTGCAGGAGCTGCACACCTAGGCAGTTACGTACTGCCAGTTCTAGATACAGAGAATAAAAAACTCAGCCTTACGTTGTTGTAGAAACTGTTAGTGGACTATAGCACCAGCGCTTTTAGAGTTAGGCTGAGGAAATCACACCAATGTGCAGAGTTTATAGTCACGAGTAGTTACTCTACACGTATAAGTCAGAGGTTCGGTTAATACACTCAGCAAGTTCAAGACCAAAGTCTAGTTCAACACCACTTTGTCATGATTCGCTCTTGACAGGTTTCATTTATAGTGTTGTATTGCTTCCTCCCCATCAAGTCCTTTAGCTCATTTATACTCTTTTGGGCAGATTTAAGGCTGTGTCTATCAGTGACCTTTTTCTGGTCAGAACAGAGACTCATGCTAAAATAATCATGGTAGAGATAACTACATCGTATCATTCCTGACCCAGGTAGCTAAGGCATGAAAATTGCTACTGAAGTGTGAGTACAGGCCCTGTGAATGGCAAAGCCATTACTGAGTTTTGCTTTGTCTTTGGCAGGCTGCCATAGGGCATGCTCCCATTTAAGTCATTGTAATGGTAGCCAAAAAGACATCTCAAAGCCACCCATCCCCATTGCCTTTAATCAGTTTAATCATTCCTCCCCTTCTCCTTTGAAATTTAAGCATTAAAGAAAAGCCTTGCATATTCTTCTTCCTCTTACAGTTTTCCATTTGTGAAAAACTAAACAAATCAAAAAACACAACTTCTGAAGGAATGTGGACAAGAATTAACAGGTCCTCTGAGAAGAGATGCCTGCTGCACTTCTAGACTGCTGAGACAGCTCTAGTTTCTATCCATTTGAATGTAGGTATCTTTGCAGCAAGAATTAGGAGGATTATGAGCTGGTTATGATCTTTCAGAGAGCATTCCAGTGGATGTGTTGAAAGTGTTTTGCTGACATCTGACAAGAGGAGGCAGGACCTTGAGAAACTGTTCCCCTCTGGCTGGCATAGCCATATAGAATTCCCACCCAGGAAATCTTGCCTACATTTTCCCCCGTCTTCAGAGCCATTACCTGCATGCTGGTGTGTTAACACTACCTAGATATTTGATAGCTCTGCTAGTGTTTCCTTCTGCAGAATAGCTATTCACTGGGAATTTGCCTCATTATAAGAATTCATGGGACAATGAGAAAAAATAATTTTTTTTTTTTTGAGCTTCTGTAATCAAATACAGATCTGACAATGATGGAAAGTCCTATTCTGTGGTATATACTAGGTACTATAGAAGGTACTATAGAAGAATAAAATCAACTTCAGTATAAACACTTGATACTGATCTAGTTTTCTTGAGGACTAGAAAACAGTCCTTGAGACTAGGCCTGCTGTAAAAGAAGCCTAGAAAGTTGCCTTAGCACTCCTACAGCTACTTTCCACTAGGGTTAGACTGTCTCAGACTCACCCAAACAGAAGAACTGTAGATAACTATCATTAACCAATTAGTAGACTCCCTGATGGAGGTAGGGCAAGTGAGCAAGACAGAAACCAAGTCCCACGTAGTTCCAGAAGTACTGTTTCATAAGCTACCTGTTGGAACAATGAGTACTCTGAGCAGTACAAACTGCACGTGAATCTACCCACATAAATATGCTGTGGAAGATTTGCTGAGAGAGTACCAATCACCATGTTTAAGGAATACCTTTCAAGATCAAGAGACTGAAATTTCTTACTGCTGCACTGAGTTACAAGCCAGCTAAGCCAAAAAAAAAAAAAGAATTTGCAGTAGCTTAGCAGAGATACTAATTCGCAAAAAAACTATAACAGAAGCCAGTCGTAACAGCCAAGAGAGAAAAACTGATGAGGCTGTATTTCCTTATGGATTATAACAGGCATGCCGTAACCCCTAGGCAATTAATTTTTTTTAGCCAGCACTAATTTTGCCAATTAAGATGAAACAACGCCTCGTCCTGACAGGGACCAGTATCAAAATATTGTTTCTTCCCACAAGCTGAGCTCGTCTGTGGCTTACAAATGGTATTTCAGAGATTACTATAGCAACAGCAGTAACCCCTTTAGAGTTAAAACAAATGAGAGTGCACTGATGCATTCATCTAGTCATATGAGAAGGCTAAGATTGATTATAAGATTATTTGCTTGTCAACTACCCCCTTCCTGCACACATACACACACGGTCCTTTGCCACTATCCAGCCCTGCAACAAGAAGTCTCAGGTTTTACCTTAGTCTCTAGAAGGAATATTAACTCTCGGTCCCAGCACCTGTTTTCCCACACCCAGCTGTAAGGGGAGCTTAGCAAGCCACAGAGCAGCCCACCTAGTCAAGTCAATGCAACAGTTAAAGTCACTAAGAAAAGGAAAGTCAGTGTTCTCAAAATAAGTTCTCTGGCCTCAGGCCCCAACGAAAGGGCATAAGGAACTGAACCAAGCACACCAACATACACTTTTTCTGAAAGACATAAAAGAAAGCAGCCTCTCCAAGACACCTCTTGGCATGCACGGAGGCAGTACTATGGCATAGGGTATTCAAGTACTGCAGAGACTACAGGTACGGACATCAAATAACGCTTGAAGTACCGGACTGTTACAGTTAGGAGGGAATGTCTTCTGCCCTCAATAAGCTGCTTCATCTAAATCCTCTTTGTTAGGCCTCTCAGAAACTTTATTTGGAAGTGAAGAACCTAGGCGTTATTTCTTTGACAAATATATTGATGCAGTATTTTTATTTAAATACGTAGACTTTCACATTCTGTTAGGCACTTTTAGAGAGCCACAGTGGTTTCAAACTCCCAGATCATGTTTCTGTGGTAGCCATCTTGAAGTACAGCCACCACGTCTTTCAGTCAGACAGCCATATTTCCCTTCACTCACCACAGCAGCATGTAGCAAATATTGTAGCAGTAAAAAGACATACAGAACTGCTAGTTCACATACCCGAGACTAGAAAAGGGGTGATCAGGCAGTTACCAGACATTTCAGCATAAATGAATCTTGAACAATACCCATAAGAAAACTTCCTCTACTTAGGGAAGCACTGCCTCTTTCCCAAAGCCATGGAAAGGACAACAATGAACTTTGGACAAGGTACGGTGGTTTACCTCAGTTACCATGTGACTTGTTTCTGTGTACCTAAGACAGGTTGTGTAAGTGATCCTCAGTGAAAGCATAATGCAGTTAACGCACCTAGCTTTCAGTCAGCCTCTAGTGCTTTTACCAGTGTATCTACACCGACATTACTTGCACGCTAGTTTCTAGCAACACTTCCACAGGTGCCACCTCTAACTTACGGGCTATATTTGGATTATTTTGTGTATCCCCTTATCACCTTTTTGAGGGAGAACACTAAAAGATGTCACTAAGAACAACTAGTTAAATTTTTTAGGCCTAGAAACGGGCATACCCCCCAACACTTACATACCGCCTCTTTTCTGCTCCAGGTGGTCAAGCTGTTCTTAGGCTGACACAATTTAAATTGGATGTGTCCACAGCCAGTGCACAACTTTTCACAACAGTGTAATAAGGTAAGTCACAGGATACTTCAGATATGAAGTGATCTCAGGAGGTCACCCGATCCACCCACTGCTGAAAGGCACAAGGTTGGAGCAGGTTGCTTATACTGCATTAAACATGTGCCTTAACAAGGAACACTTAATACACCACATAAATACAGACCTCCAAGCAAAACATCAGAGTATTGAGTCAGACTCAGTAGGATGATACATCAGGAAATCGGTAAGCCATGCAGAGTAAAGGACAGCAATAAACAAAACAAAACAAACAAACAAAAAACCCCAACGGCAAAACACTACATCATTTAGTATCTCTTAGGAGGTTTACAAGTCACCCAATTTTCTGTGACTCCAGACGACAAAGCCAAAGATCTACCTGATACTTCACTACATTTGGAAGTGCAGGTAGGCATCCCATCACCTAAACTCCTTCTCCTCATATCTTTACTGATCAGCATTCTCTCTTCTCAACATGCATATCCTATCCTATCCTATCCTATCCTATCCTATCCTATCCCATCCCATCCCATCCCATCCCATCCCACTCTCTGACATTCCATTCCATTCCCTTTTCCCCCTCAAAAAAAAAAAAAAAAGAAAAGTTCCCTTTGTTTGTTTTTTTTTCTGTTTATCTCCTCCTCTGCTCCTTCATCCAACCAAGAGCATTTTCTAGCAGTTGCTTAAGGGGCCCCACCTATAACCCCTTCCATCAGGCCAGACTATTAACCCTATCCTGTCCTACAGCATGGTACATTTATTTATCTTGGTATGCTATGTCACATATCTTTGCAGTTTTCTCCCCTCTCCTTTACAGCTAAGCAGTTTCCTGCTATTTCAGCAGGATATTCTCTGTACTTCTCCCAGTGTTATCTCTAAGCTTCTTCCTATTTATCATTACATTTAAGCTTATCTATTTTCATTGAAAGTATTTCAATGTTCCTTGTCCCAGCCTCTTGTCGAAGTGCATGTTTCAGAGAATTATAGAGTAATAAAGGTCAGAAATGACCTCCGCAACTGTTCTCATTGAACCCTTGTTGGTTTTTTTTAAGATATAAAAAGCCACACTAAGTTATGGTATTTGTTTAGAAAATAAAATATGTTAATGTGTCATCACTCCCCCTGATACTAGCATGATGCTTGATGTTTGTGTGGTATATTGTGAATGACTGATCACTTCTTCTTGCAGAAAGTCTTGTTAAATAAACCCTTAAGGATATCGGTGCATTGCTGCCGTTTAATAGGATGAATTTTTAATTGGCTCTTTTTCCCCTTTGAAACCTTTGGTCCTATTAACAGTCTAAACTGTGTTTTGTCGTGTGGTACTTTTATTAGCTTCAAGAAATGGAGCAGTTTACCTGATGTCTCAAGTACCATAATGTCAAGGTCAGCTAGTAGAGAATGAAATTTACCCAAGGACAAATGTTAGATAAAGCAGAAACTTATCACTCACAAAGAAATACTTGGGCAGCAGAGCATGGAATTTGATACGAACTAAAAGAGCATATGAACTTTAAATGAACTACGCTCATTTGCATGGAAAAAACACACCTCTTTCTTCGCCAAAATATTCCCACCTCCACATGAAGACCCTTACCCACTGGGCCTGCACAGTGAAATTACGGAACATTGTGTCTTTAAATCAAGGCGAAGGGACTAAGAACCAATGATGATACAATAAGCTAATACAAAGGAGTGATAGATAGCAACATAAGTATAAATATGTTAAAATATTACTGTAAGGGTGTGCTAGCTTTGTGGAATAACCACCTAGCACCCATATCTGCACAGAAATGAAATAAAATCAGTAACTCAGTGTGTGAATTGGATTATTGCACACCAGGTAACGAACTCAACAAACCTGTAAATCCCCTAGTAACCAGAGCCCATGAAATGGCATTATTTATGTAGCTGAATCCTTTCCATGTGCTTTTTCTTCACATACTGTACTATTTGTAGCAGAAAAAGGAAAGGAAAATGGTCTAACTTCATCTTACAGAAATTTTCTTTACCTTACTAATGGAAGTTTTCAAAGTTATGTTTGCCAGAAAATATGTTACATCTTTTGTCTGTTCATTTTGTTATTCTTTCATTGCTCTGAAAACAACACGTTCTGGATTGAACCATCTGAACAGATGGTTGTTATGTGTCTAAGTTATCAGGAAGTGAAAATGCCTGAATGCAATTGTCCTGGTTTCAGCTGGGGTGGAGTTAATTTTCTTCCTAGTAGCTGGCATAGTGCTGTGTTTTGGATTTAGTATGGGAATAATGCTGATAACACACTGATGTTTTAGTTGTTGCTAGGTAGTGCTTACCCTAGTCGAGGACTTTTCAGCTTCCCATGCTCTGCCAGGTGCACAAGAAGTTGGGAGGGGGCACAGCCAAGATAGTTGATCCAAACTGACCAAAGGGCTATTCCATACCATATGATGTCATGCTCAGTATATAAACTGGGGGGAGCTGGCCAGGGGGCAGTGATCGCTGCTCAGGGACTGGCTGGGCATCGTTTGGTGCATGGTGAGCAGCTGCACCACTTGGTTTCTTGGGTTTTGTTTCTCTCTCGCATTGTTCTCCTTTTCATTACAATTATTATTGTTGTTGTTATTGTTATAATATTTCAATTATTAAACTGTTCTTCTCTCAACCCAAGCTCTACTTTTGCTCTTTCAATTCTCTGCCCCATCCCACTGGGGAGCGGGGCAGGGTGTGAGCAAGCAGCTGTGTTGTGCTTGGCTCCCGACTAGGGCTAAACCACAACAGCAGCCCCTTCCTCCCCCCACCAAAAAATATCCTCAAAACCAAACCCGAACTGTCACGTATACATAACAATTTTCTTGTTCCCACAAGGAAACAGGAATTGTATCTCTGAGTGAGGATCCTGTGTCTTAATGATAGGACAGCAATTTATAATTCCTAAATTGTACACAAAGGCCTTCCCTTCACACTGTAGCAAAATACATATTTTTTTAAATTTATTTATTTACTTGTATTTTAACTTCTCTTAACTGAGGTAATATCCACATTAAAGGTATTTTTTATAAAAAACAAAGACCTGCAAAACAGACATATATGTGCTTCCTTCCTCTTGTCATGTAGGCTGCCATGCTGAGAAGCTCCAACTGTAACAGCAGGTCTGGGTCCCTCTGTTTGATGAAGAGATTTTGCTGCAGGTTGGGTAGGGACCGTCTCTGTGCTTTGCAGCTAAAGGTATACATTTAGCTGAGAAGAGGCTAAGATGTCTCATCTGGGGACATAAACCTTGTTCAGTACATCATAGCATTTGGCCAGTATATTAGTAAGAGCTTTTGAAGATTGAATGTAACTCTTTTGGCTCCAAAATGCCACATTAGCCAATGGAGAGAATGACACGTGTTAATAATAATGTGAGATATTGTACTGTCCTACTAATATTTATTAAAGTGAACAGTATTCATTAATAACTTAACTGCAAGTACTGTAGGTTTCAAATACTCTCGGTTTCTAGAGTTTACTTTGAATTTTAACTGTATTGATGATTTAATTAGTTCATTCAAGCCACCTGTTATTTAAGAAGTCCTAAAAATGCAAGACTTAGATAACCAATTCCTTTAAAATGCTTTTATTCACTTTATCAGTTAAAATTTAATGAACAGATTTAGAGCACGGACAGTTACAGATAAACCCAAGCTTGCCTTGTCCACAGTTTACACTGGTTGTGTCTGATCTAGCTCTTAATCAAAAGCCCAATAGGCATGTTAGTATGATGCTGTGCCCAAACTAATATGCTTCCATGCTGCATTGGTGTGCAGCAGTTTTCAAATGTTCCTCCATTAGAGTTGAAAGTACCCATTGGGTATCAAAACCTTCACATAGTACTTTCTGATGCTCACTTGGCCAATGATTTGGCAGAGCATCTGAAAGAACAGAGAAACAAAGATTACTTCAAAAAGGGATCTGAGGATGAGTGGATTTGTGGAGTACTATGCAGAAAAAGCATCTGCTGAATTTACAGTCTTTTTGTAGCTAATTTTGGGCTTCCTAGAGAAATAAGCTAATACATCCTGAATAAAGCTCTCCTGCAGCTATGCTCTTCGTGAAAATATTTGTTTTGGCCTTATGCCGACTGTAGGACACAGGCAGACCCTGATGGGGAAATCAGTGTATTAAGGATGTGCATGTGCCTTGATTTGATCCAGTCATAAAACCAGTAAAAATTCTCCTGGATGGATGGAATTCAGATGGATGCTTCTGTTAGCAATGAAGAGAAATTCTCTCCAGTAATTCTGGCTTTATTAATATCTTCAGCACTGTGTGGCCCAAGTACAGGAGATGTCAAAACATCAAATAAAGGGTAGATATTTCACAAGTAATCATTTCCTTTACTGGCCACATATAAAGAAAATTTCTCTTTGTGCACAAGCAGAATACCAAACATGTTGAAGAGCATGTAGTCAGGGATTGCTAGAAGGTATACAAGCTATGAAGATAATGTTTTCTGAATGCTCTGAGTTTGATTTACAGAAAGATACAAGGAGAAGCTTTCATCTGAGAAACAAACAGGCTGGGGCACACAGCTATTCTGACAAAAAAACTCATGACTACATCCCTGTCCAAGTCATACCAGGATATGAGATCCTTCTGGGGGACAAGATGATTTGGTATTCCTATCAGTTATGCAGTGAACAGGTCCTTTGTAAGAAAATTAAGGCTCATATTGTTCAAGAGGCAGCTCAGAATTTTCATAGTATTTACAGTTTCCATACAAACACACAAAACTATTTTAATTGAACGAGGAAATTTTCTAAGAGCACAGATCGCATTTGTTTTTCTGTGATGCAGCAGAACATAACTAGTGAATAGACAAGATAATATTTTGCCTGTTTCTAGCTTCTACATTGATTAGCTAAAAATGCTTTAAAAATTTTTTTTTACTGAAGAACATAATAATCAATAAGAAGAAACAATTTCACTTTTTATTTCACTTTCTGCTCTCAAAAGTTTTAAGGAAGTCAAGTTTAGAATATTTTCCAGTTTTGTATGAGCTGTTCCAGTCTCATTTCCCACTTCTAAAAGTCCTGATTTTACTTTTGGATTTTTAAAAATCAGCACATCTTCAGTGTGCTCACTCAGTGAAACCCTTCAGCATCATGCGACTAAACCAGGTTGGGCTTTTTCAGCTCGAGCACGTGAAGCACCGACTCCATTCTCAGAATGTGGGTGTATGAACAAGATGCCATGAGATGTGAATGCACAGGGAGTTAGCTACTATACAGGACTACCCATCCGAAAACTCTCACTTGTGAGAACTGCAAGGCAATTTTCCTGTGAAGGCCAGTAGGATAAGCAACTTCTCGTTCTCCATTGAGCAAGTTATTGTTACCTAAAATGCCATAAATCATCATAGTTTTCTTTACCATAATTTGCTTACATTAGTGTGTTTGAGGTGTCCTTCTATCTATCCTGTCTGTCTGTCTGTCTATCTATCCTGTGTCGTTGTATCTACCCTAAATTTATGGCATATTTGCTTTATTTAAGCAAGCACTTCAGGTAGTTTCTAAGCATTTCTCCTATTTTGTAAGGTTCATAAAGCTTTATTCTCAATACACTTGGGGGACAAGAAATTGTTAAGGCTTAAGCAGAGCGGTTACTTGTATCAGTTTAAGGAAGTCACACAGGAAGCATGTGGCAAAGCAGGCAACAGACTCCAAGTGCTGTCCATATCCTTGATCTTGCAAATCAGGTGAGTCAATGCCTGGAGGTCATGAAAGACATCATAAAAAAAGGGAAAAGACGGGCTGACAGCAATCAGTGTGGTGCTCCCCATGCTAGCATCCATAGCATGCATTTCCAAACACTTGACACAGAGCTGTGTTTCATTCAGGCTCCTCAGCACTTGGCTTCTTCCATGGCAGCAGCAATTCACATTCTCGCCTTTCTGGCAGTGGCAGTGGTTGTGCAGTGACTAGGAGTGCAGGACAATCGCAAGGCTGCTTCAGAAGCTGCAAGGGGCCTTCAATTCTATGATGCAAGGATATGCTGGGATTTCTTCTCTTTGCAACAACCACGGAACTTGCTTCCATGTTGAGCCAGTTTACCTTTGTTAGATGCGGGCACCATATATTTTATGAACAGAGATATGCACATGAGGATTTCGTTGTCCTGGAGATCACAAAGTGGCAAGAACAGCTTTACATGCTCCACAAATGTGTTCCTGTTTGTTATCTGAAATGTGAGTGCACTCTTCAATAACATCTTGTAAAAAATATCAAGTCCTAATTTGATCTGAATTCCATTCTTTGGCAATGACACTTATGGGAAACCCTGGGTTTTAAGTCTTTTTGCATAATTACATTCACAAATATATACGTAGTCTAGCAGAAACATAATTGGGTTGCAAAATAAATTTTGTGGCTATTCCTGGCTCCAGCGCTGGTCAGAAAGACAGTTTGCTGACAGTCTGAAGTCAGCTAACATGGAGAAATGGAGAGTTCCCAATGTCAAACTGAGGTGCCCCCAACACCCTCCCCACATTGGGGAAATTCATGGGTTTGGCTTTTTCTCATTTACATTTTGACTGGTTTTGAATACGCAGTGGTTATCTGAATATGCAGCCACTGTTAGAGGACTAGGAAGGGTTTGAGGCAGCTAATAAATGCTCCCTTACTACTCACAGCAATAATCTAATAATCTTTTCAACTGCCAATAATGCAAAGGCA
>VYZW01030096.1:2978-14810 GCA_013401315.1 Balaeniceps rex | reverse complement strand
CTGGTGTTGCCTTCTCTAAGTATGTCAAAAAGTGGTCGTTGACTTTGAAGTCCACAATTATATTTTTTTTTTTTGTCACCAAAATCAAAGCTAAATAACTCATGGGAGAATGTGATGTATTCACTGATGCTCTTTACTGGAATATTTTATATTTTCCTTGAAACAGTATTGCTGGCAAGAAATTGGGGGTTAACTCCACATTTTAAATTTAACCTTAACTCCAGGTATTCTCATGTGCGTGGAGGGTGGTGGTGGTGGTGGTGTTGCTAAACAGTGTTTCAGTTATGGGATCTTGAAGTACACCCGAGAGAGGCAGAGTGGTGGCAGAAGAGGCAGATAGCCAGTCCGGACAAAGCAGTGTTAGGCTGTGGTACTGGTGCTCTGGAGAGCTCTTTGGTCTACAGGTGTGCAGAGGCAGCTGAGCAGTGACTGAACGTGTGTCACTGTTGGCCTGGGCTAATTGTGATAGTACCTGTTATGCCTGAACTGCTTAGACAGTTGCACGGAAGGCCTGAACTATTGAGAGCTACAGAGCTGGCTTGTAGCTAACACTGTCGGGTAAAATATCTAATCATTGCACTGGCATATACATGCATCTTTAAGCACGTTTCAGCAGATCTGCTCATCGCTGCCTTTTAGTTATGTGTTTTGACAGCACCTAGGATCAGAGAGCTCTAATACTTTGAAACTTTATACTACTTGCAGAATTCAAACCCTTTCCCTGCTACATTTTTCAGAACCATGGGAACGTGTTTGGTAACAGTGAGCAAACCTGGGCTCGCTCCTGGAGCGGTTGCAAACCCAGAAGGTCTGGGAAGATATTTGTTCTGAATTTTTGTGACTCAGCTTGGATCAGGATTCTGTGTTGTTCTGCTACAATGCCTGAGCTAACAAGCTTTGCTGAGAGTTAGAAATGTATCTTGAATGTGTTCCTACTTAAACATCACTGTACTGTTAGTAATGCTTTATAGGATGATGCTGTTACCTGTGGACTTATTGTAAGTCATCGCTATGCTAGATGGAAGTTCAGCAACTTGTGCTGTTTTAGGGTATCTTGATGCAAGAGAAGTTGTGTTTATCTGCCATATTTAAACAGTTACTAGTCTTAAGTTCCTACTTCTTTCAGCGATGGTAAAATAAAAATGTGTCCATGAGGGGTTGATTTTGCCTGTCAGCTTCTGCCTAAAAGTAATTTTTGGTTGGTGATTTGAAAATCATTATAGAGAACAGAGCTATATGGATTTACTCAAGCTGAGGAAGTCCCCTGCAGTTTCTAGGGTGGTAAGTATGATAGAAAACAACTAAAATTAAGAAAGTATTTTGAAGGGGTGCCTCTATAATAGTTCTGCAGTTTCTTACCATTTTATCTATAAAATAACCTCAAGGAAAAATGGTGACATACCTGTTCTTTAGGTTGGTTCTATAGCATTACAGTATCTGGGTCAACCTACAAAGCAAATGCCTTACTTTTTATGGCAGAGTCATATTTCAGAAACTATGACAACATTTCTGGTGCTTATCTTTAATGTTTTTACACTAATAAGCATTCTTAAGCAAATATACAATATAGGGAGACTATCTCTCTATTAGAGAGAGCACCATTCACACTTATTGCTGTGTCACAGCTGGTATGCATTAGTAGGCTGTTGGTGCATGCTTTGTGTTGTGAGCTAAACACTAAAATTAATGGTGCTGGTCACTATCTGCAAAAGTCTGCATAGCGTTTTAAGTAACTGGATGCCCAAGCCCGTTGAGAATTTGGCTTTTACATCAAGAGTTTGCATCCCATCATACCTTCTTCATTCACAAGGCTCACTTCTTCCTAGAGAGATATCTCTTCTAGGAGTTAAACTTTGAGTTGGGCTTTTTGGTTGACAACTTCTTTATTTTTTAATAAAATTCTGTCAAAGTATATTCAGTTTCAGTGGAGCATTATTTAAAACTTGGTGTAAGAAAAAACTTTGTCTTGTATTTTTTTTTTTCTGTTCTTCAGGAACTCCTGCCTGCTTACTTCCCTGTTTTTCCTTCTTCCTTTAGAAAGCTACAGGAAGCATAGCAGTGGCTCCTAGGTAGTGTACATCTTAAATCTCTAATGGACATCTTAAGTATGTGTAAAAGCACAGAGAATACTTGCATTTTGCGTGGAAGTGGGTAATTTGCCCCAATAAGGCATGCTGTCCTGTTTTATATTCTCTGGACAGTTTCCATATATTCAGCCTGAAATACTTAGCCTTTCCTGATGTCCTCTGGAGGTGTTTTCTGGTTATATCTGTTTTGGGAGTTCCCAGTCAAAGTGTCGCCCTTTTCATGTATCAATTAGTCTCATTCCCTTTAGCTGGGCAACTAAATCTAAGTGAATCTGAATTACAGTTCTCAAGTGCATACTAAATTATGACATAAATACAAGTGTATAATTAATGACAACCACTTGAACAGTATTACATAGGCAATTTCAGTAAAAAATGCATAAATCCAATAGAGCCTGAAATATGAATTTCAGGTATTGGAGCACTTGGAGGTTTTCAGAAGGCTGTATTTTCATATATATACACACACATATATATCTCTCTCTCTATGAGAAAGCTGGATTTAATGGTGGAAAAGATACCGCATTAATATGCGTGTGTATTAAGATATACACACTGTGTATGTAGAAACATATACACATGCAGAAGAGGCTGCAAATTACTGAAAATGTCATTATGGAAAGATATTGAAACCAGTGCTGTTATCAGAGCTGTCTCCCCCAAAACATGCTATAGTAGATAATGAATAAACTTATTAAAACCTGTATTATAATTTTATAACTGATTTAATACTATACTGTCTCCTTAAACTGGACACCAACTAGTAATAATACAAGTGTTTAAATTCACATTGTGATTCGAATTTGGTGCCCTATTTTATCATTTGTTTTTTCATACCCTGTTTGTCGGAACTGAAAACTGGCTAGCTCTTCTTAGCACTCTGATTTCTTTTTTTTTTTTTGACCTGAATAATATTCATCCATCACTTTTGTTTTTTAAAGCATTAATATCTTGCAGCAAGGTTTCAAAATGGATTAACTTCCTAATCTTTCACTCCAGGAGACTTAGGTTTGAATCTGTCATAGGTGAGAATGATAGTCAATATGTTATTTCAGGAGCCTAGCTGGTAAGGATGGGTAAATAAGATGGTGCTGTGATCCAAGTGCTTATTTTCAAAAGTTCTGTTAGCAGAAAATATGTAGTTGTTTAAAAAGAGAATACACAAAACTTTTTTCACTAGCTATCAAAATAAGAGCATAAGTGGATGTCCTAGGATATTGTGAGAGGACAGATGTTCAGGCCTCTGTATTCCAATCTCAGTTTTGATTTTGTTCATATTTAGGAGATATCATATACTATGTGGTTGGCTTTTAAGTGCAGTGATCAATAAGGATATGAATAAGCCACTAAGTGTAGAAAATACATAGAAAGCAGAAGCAAACAGCTTTAATAGCATGTTGTGATATACTGTCATTGGAAATTCAGACGGGTTGGTTTCTTTGTTACCAACGTATTCATTGGCAGCCATTAAGAGAGTTGTTTACAGTGCAAGTCATTTATGGAAGTTATGAGTGGGTCAGTATAGGTGAAAGGTGAAAGTGTGTGTGTGTGCGTATTCAAGCATATGATACTGTTGTAAAAGTCATAGAGGTTATTTTGTTTCTTGGGTCATTTAGTCTACAAGAATCCAAAAATATGTGGAGATGATTCACAGCAGAATCCTGGAAGGACTGAATTGAGATGGGGAATGCTGTGAATAGGTTGGGACTAGAAAGCAGAAGCATCTCAGCAGAACTTGGCGTTGGTTTTGTCTACAGAATTCAGAGCTTGTAACCATATATCTCTTGCAGTCTTAATGGGGTTGGGAGGCATTTGCCGATTCATTTTTATTTCATCTTTTCTGTATTACTGCTTCATACCTCGTGTTTTCAGGAAAAACAAGCATGGAGCAGCATACCTGTTCTTCTGCATTGACTAAGCAGATAAATACAGTTATTCTCTAAGTTCATTAAATGTGTTTCCATTCTTCAAAGCATTTAGGTATGTGCTTACTGCATATAATTAGTCCCTCAAATGAAATGAATATCATAATTAAGGCTTTTTTGCAAATAGAGTTAAGAAAATATGAGGGATTTTAAAGTCAACAGAGATATTTAGACAAGCAATTCTTATTCATTTTATTGTAGGTTAATGATTAGATTTAATGGGAAATTAGTGCGTAGCTTCCTTACATGGCCTTGCAAAGGTCAGTGCAGTTTTCTTGCCCAAAATTCACTAAAAATTCAATGGACTCTGAGCTTTAGGACAAAAATTGTCAACATATTTTACCAGGGATGTTGGAAACCCTTTTGAACAACAAAATTTATTTAAATAATTCATTTTCTATTTAAATAATTAATTTTCAGGAAGGATTTTTTTTTTTTAATGAAATGATGATAATGATTAAAACCTCATATGCCAGTTTCACACATTCAGTTACTGCCGATGGTCATTAGTGAAACGCTGTGCTGTGCGGGGAAAGAGCTGAGGTGTTCCCGTGTTCTCAAAAGCTGTTTCACTGCACAGTTGGGAGTGACCAGGATGTCATGGAAACATCAGTGTAAACTTTGGGTTTACAGCAAGTCTTATCTTCAGAATCAAACCATCCCAAAAGCTAAATGTTTTCAGTCAGATTTCGATTAGTAAATAAAGGAGAAAGCGGTAAAAACTGCAAAGGAGGAAAATCAGATGGTAGCGTGGATGTGTTTCTATGGGACAAAAAGAATTCAGTTACAGAGGAGGACCCTGTTTGTATATATGCAATTTCTGACTTGATTTAGCCTAAATCTGCACCTGGGAATACATTTGTAAATAAGTCACATTGATAAGTAAGTGCGGTCTCAAGAGCAGGCCTGCTTCTCTGCTTCACTGACAAGAGATGCAGCCAAAAGGGCCCTCCCCTTCCCCCAGTGTGTTTTTTGACCAAAGCATCGCATTCGCCATTAGTCTTCATGGAAGTTCAGCCTTGGATCCCAGCTGCGTGGTCAGGACGAGAAGCACCACTTGGGGAGCAGTGAGGCAGTGGCTGTGCCGGCGGGCCTGTCCTGACAGCCCCATGGTGCTGCTGGCCCCGGGGGAGTCGGGCACAAGCGAGGTGAGGAGTCAGGGAGCCAGGCCAGGCACCGGCATTGCTATGCTGTGGCCCAGGCTGGAGACACAGCCTGGCCTGTGCCCCTGAGGCAGTTAGTAGGCCAGTTGGTTGCTGAAATGTCAGAATTATTCATCCCAGAGAAGCTGTGGTGGTAAGAGAGGCATTTTGAAATGTTTCATCTCTCATTATAATCGAGTCTTTGCAGAGTTTGCTTCGCCAGTCATGGAAGCCTATGCAAAGGTTACTAATTTGTGTAGTTTCCACAAAGAAAGATGCAGCTCTGCTACGCTGGTGTTGCTTACCTCAGAGAGGTTATATGCGCTGGAGAGGATGTCGAGTCAGTGACAAAAACACTACCCTTCTCCCTGGCCAAAAAGAAGAAGCCTGAATCGGCTCCCTTGCCTCCCGGTCCTACTGTTCACAGCACTCCTTCTGTTGCTTTTGTACAGGATGATTTTAAGAATGTGACAGTAAGTTAGCTAACCCTAGTATAGGGGTATAAATGTAAAACAAATTGAGGGTGCTTGATAGGGCTTAATTGTCTGTTTAGTAAGCTTGCAGGCTCCTGGAGCTCGCTTGACCATCCTGGCATTTGGTGAGGAAAAGGAGAGTGCTGTCTAAGGTTCTTGCTGGTTTAAAAAAACAAACCAAAACCAAAACAAAACCCCACAAAAACCACACACACACATTTTCCCAGGACTTCAAGTAACTTATTAACTTAGCATTAGGAGTGCATACACTCAATTTTGTTCAGATCAAACTTCTGTCACCATCATGGCAAGAAAATACTGTTGAGGTAGGGTAAACAGGAATGATTTAACTGAGCATAGGTGAAGTGGCAAAGAAGATTTAAAAAAAGAAAAAGCAGGGAGCATGGAAATTAAACAGCTGTACCTTAAATTACTACTGGAACTGGTCAGTGAGGGCTTGCTGTGACATTGGTGAACACTTTTTTCATTTTCAAATCACAGTCCTAGTTGAGAGCCTTAATGAGTCGGTTTTATCTTGAAGATCAGTGGCCAGTCCACTTTCCGAGATGCTGTATTTCTTCCACCTTTTCATTTGCTTCTCTCACAGAGAAATTGTAGCTTGTCATTGACCAAATATATATCTTTCTGAGCAGAGTGCATTAATATGCTGTAACGGTCTACTTAAAACTACGAAGTGTACCTTGTATGCCTGTGCTAGTTAATCCAAAACAAAGATTAAGTAAGGTTTTTGTATATAAGGGGAAAGCTGGATGTGAAATTAAAATGTAAATCAAAAAGTAATTGGCTTTTTGTGCATAGTTTAGATAAGATTTACTTTTGAAGAATGACTTTGTGTTTTAACACAGCAGGCCAGACACCATGTGGCACACTTGCACTTAATAATGGCAACCAATCTAGGCCATAAATATTGCAAACGATGCCATTTGAATGAGGAGCCCTATGAACCGTAATAAAAACCCCTGTGATTAATTCTAAAACTGCTCTGTTCATATTAGACCTGCAGTGGCCTCCCTGATGAGATCAATACAGCGTAGCAGAGTGATTCTAATAGAAGTGTTATTATCTTTTAATCTTCAGCAGAATGCCAACTTTGAGAATTCTTCAGCATTCTGACTGCTTATTTTCTCGGAGCAACCTTGAAGGCAGTTGTTTTCTGAAATGAAGATACATTAGAGTCTTTTCAAGGATTTATCAATAATACGACACGGTCACTGTTTGTGGAGCCAACAGCTAAAAGGCACATTTGTATGCTGAGACTTACAATTGGTCACAATGACCTTCCCTGTCAGCCTCTATTTTCTCAGCAGACAAATGCCTACAGTGAATGAGGAGTAAAGGACAGGGACGGGAGTGGGTGGGTGTTGCAGGGGGGAGTGGGACAATGCAGTGTAGTGCTTTTCAGGCAGCCAACAGCATCATCTTCCTAGAGCCTAGGCTGCATATATTATGTTTAGCTTGGACATTTCTCTGTGCATACTGTAGGCAATGCTAACTGGAATATGAAGTTTGGAACAGATTTTCATTATCAGTGGAAATGAAATTTTATTCAGTGATTGCTATAATGAGGAATACCTGGCAAGTCTGAAAATACACGTTATAGTCAGTTGAAACACCTAAAGAGACTCAAAAGGCAGAATGGTTTTGTTATGGTGTTTACTGTATTTTTCACATAAAATAACATGAAAGCGTTCTTTAGCTTGTAATGTAAGTGTGGCAAGATAAGGTTAAGTATCCATTAGATATCTTTAATTTTTTTTCAGGCAGGGGTGGGAGGGCAGTGTTCAGAACCAGCCTGATTCTGAACCTTTTGAAGAATAGATTTGCCTGACCAAGTCTTATGAGTTTTTTGCAGATTGTTTACAGCATTATCAAATACACATAGCTGTTGCATAATATGCAACCTACTCTGTAGGAATTGAGCATCAATATGAAGATAGAGACAACAGCAAATAATGTAAAAGGAAATTCTTTGATGCTTCTTATTTGTCTCTGTTCTCTAGGAATGGAAATGTAACGTCGCTTAATCTGAAGTATCTGGGTTATAAATATGGGTTCTACAGGAATCTTCAACAAATGGGAAAAACACAGTAGAAATTAAACTATTCAGGATAATAAAAGGAAAGTGAGAGCTAGCATCAGATTCATGTGTGGAAGCTGACACTCAGGAAAGCTGTCTGTAGACGATGTGCTGGGTACTGCTTGCAAGATATGCAGATAGATGTTCTTCTATAGAATCCATGATAAGCCAGTAAGAGAAAGATGATGTAAATAAAGATACACTGGTTCCATTTCAGACTTGTAACTAGTTTAATTATTAAGGGTAGAGATCAAGAAGCTACGCTCTTTTTTTGTTTGTTTGTTTGGAGTCTTTATCAGCTTTTTCTTGTAAAAATTACATTGTTCATTTCAGTGACTAGTAATTGTGTAGATATTGTGGTGTGTGGTTGTGGTTTTTTGTTGTTGTTTGTTTTTTTTTTTTCAGTTTCTGTTTACACCAAATGTATTTCACCAACATTTTTTTGTTTGCCCAACTGGCTTTAGATGCTTGGAGGAGTTGTGTTTGAGACTGGCACACAAAAGTTCGGTTCCTTGCAGACAGACACCAGTACATCTCTGTTTCAGTGCTGTGATCTCAGGCTTTCTTTTGGGCATGCTTGGTGAGCCTGCTCCTAACACATACTGCTTTTTCCTAGAAGGGATGATTTAGATGTCTCACCTTGGTGCACAAAATGAAGTGCGTTAGCTCTCTTTGTGAGTGCCCGCACGGTGGAGTAGCTAGCTTGCTGTGTGTACTTGTAATAGTTTATTGTGCACTCAAGTGTTTTAAGAGCATTGCCTGTTGTACCTGTGAAGGGCTGAAATTTGCCCTAAATTAACGTAAATCTGGATTTAATTCTGTAGTCCTTTTGAGGACACACCATTGGAAGGGAGCAAGTTTTTATTTTGTTTTAACAACAAAAAAGGGCAATGAGAAATTGTGGAACTGCTAGATGGTTGCACTAAAAATATTGACACTGTTTTCATTTTGCTTTTGACAATAGGAGTTAATGCCATTGTGGAAAAAGCAGGTATCATGTCAGATGAGTTCCTTATCAATGGAATTCATAAACTGTTTATGGTTTAAAACTTTGTGGTACAGGTGTTCACTATTAAGTACTATCCTTTCTATTTTAAAAAATAGAAAGTTTCAAAGGCCATGCTCTTGTTTTCTCCTTAAGGAAAGAAAAAAAGGAAAAAAGCTCTCTGGCAGACACTGCTAACGATGCTAAATGTCTTTGCAAATGTAATCCTCATCTTAGTTTTGTTCTCATTTAATTGAATTAGGAAGGCATAACAAACCAAAAAGGTTACTTTCATGTCCTTAACTTTGCATAATAGCTAAGGTGTGATATGCGTTTCTCTTGTAATATTTTTCTGTGTATGTTATTAGTACTTAGCAAAGGACAATTCTTCTGCATATGAATTGTAATTCATATTCATGCTCTTGCTTCATGTCTTAAATTTTAATCAGTGTTAATTAAAATATATTTTCTTCAAGCTCCTTTTCTTAATCATAACCTACTAATACTCATGCAAGCTGTTAAACAATAGGAAGTCCTTTTGAAAGATGTTTTAGCAGCCATACAATGTTTCTGAAAATGGAGATTAAATTGTTTGGCTGTCTTCTGATACATACGTGGTAAATACGGAAGAGATACGCAGTGTACTTAAAGAATCTTGAGCTGCTTCAGGCCTAGGTTCAAGATTAGAAGCAAACAAATACCCTCCTGTCTAAGACTCATGGGAAGAAGGCCAGTTGGAAGGAATGTAGCTTAATTAAGGCATAACTTTTTAAATTTAATTTGCAGGGAACTATCTGGCAGAACTTCATACAGTGCAGATCATAATTCCCAAATAATTTTCATCAAGTAGAAGACCAGTGTTATTCCTCACAATCTGTTACTGGGACCATTGTACACTTGTTTTATATGAAATTTAAGAGTCCTTTTCTGTTAAGCAGTAGGACATCCATGTTATTTCCCGTCTTCAGGGGAGGCCTTTCTCAAAATAATTTCCATTGTAGTTTAACAGGGAACTGTGTAGAATGTGTAACAGCTGTGCACACATTTGAACCTGTGTCTTAACTCTTGACCTATAGACCAGATCCCAGGAATTGTATGGGGAACTATTTTTCCAGAACCAGCCAGCAGCAGAAGAAAAATATTTTTTTTATTCTCAGGTGATTCATATAGCACCCACAGCAAAATAAGAATACTGTATCAGCTGTGTGATCTCATAGGTGGGACTGTCATTGGAGGGGTGGGTGTTTAAGGGGTCAGTGGCATACCCAACTTCTGCTGGCTCATACTAGCAGTGTCTTTTTTTGTTGTTGTTGTTTTTTTTTTTTTCTCCTTTTTTTTCCAAACTCTATATGGGAGACTTAAGTATTTTTCCACAAGCCTATTAAATGTCTTTTATTAATTCCCTTTTCCCCCTTTCTGAGCTAGCTATTATGTTTCTAAGTCTTGACTCGC
The DNA here is from genome assembly GCA_013401315.1 of Balaeniceps rex. Lineage (NCBI taxonomy): Eukaryota > Metazoa > Chordata > Aves > Pelecaniformes > Balaenicipitidae > Balaeniceps > Balaeniceps rex. Next base: position 4,648 of record VYZW01030096.1, on the reverse strand, counting down.
TTGGAGCTGTGCTGAAAGTTACATCCTGGAGGTACGCTACAGGGTACATCTAAAGCTATACATTATAAAGAAAAAAAAGTGCTATGGGTCATACACACTGTTTTATCTTACCCTAGTAAAAAAATTTTAACATCAGCCTTGTTAAATCGAGTTCTGATAGCTATTTGGTTCATCCTAAAATTTCAAAAGTATTTCCAAATGTGGATCGAATACATACATAGAAGACTACGTATGAAGACTATGTAGAAGATCCTAGCAAAACTGAGAATTCCAGATAGGATTTGAATAGAAATTGGACTATTGAGCACCTTTACATATTTCTGCATAGAAACACACATACACGTATATGTATTTAAGAGTTATTAAGGTCACGGTGATTGATACGTGCTTGCAGGAATTTGTGCTGGGTAGGTTCACCTTGTATAAAATGGTCAGTTTTTTCCCTGTAATATTGAACATTGGAAGACAGTTGTGTTGCTAACGAAAAGATAGAATTTGCTTATACTCCGTTCCTTATTTTTAATCAATCTAGCTAATTTTTAAATTAAAACTGTTGTTTCAAATGTTGCTCCTTGTGTTTTTAAACTATATGTATCATAAATATATATATATTGTTGTGGTAATAAAAAACCTTCTTAAAGAGTGCTAAAAATATACAAAGCACGGCCATTTGCTTTGCTTTTTTGCTTTCCTGTTTCCCCCCCTCCCTTTTTAATTTTCTCACTCTGTGTCTTTTGTGTCTTCACTGTCCAACACCCTTTCTTAAGAATGCTTTTGGTTCTTTACAGATTATCACAATCTGAATTCAAAAATGAAAGTTACAGTCATGATCTGTGTATGGTGGAGTGGGAGTAATAAATTATACTGGATACTATCTCTGAAGTGAGTTGCAATAGTTGAATATGTTGACATAGTTGGAGAGTTCTTTCTGAGACTGAATATAAGCAAGCAAAACTGTTCCAAATTAATGGCCCAGGTGGATGCAGAGATTAAACCCTTTTATTTAAACCTGAGCAAAACTGACTTTCAAAGTAAAGCTCGATAACAGAGCTTGGAAAAGATGCAGATCAGTTTCCATCACTTGCTGTATATCTCAAAAATAAGCAGAGAAAAAAACTGAGGAATGATGATTTATAGAATTTTTACTCCCATGGATGATTCTTCCTCCTAATTTCAAATTTCCATCCCCTTCCCTGCTACTGATTTTTTTTTTTTGCTTAATTTTTCCAACACTAGCAGCCANGCCATTTGCTTTGCTTTTTTGCTTTCCTGTTTCCCCCCCTCCCTTTTTAATTTTCTCACTCTGTGTCTTTTGTGTCTTCACTGTCCAACACCCTTTCTTAAGAATGCTTTTGGTTCTTTACAGATTATCACAATCTGAATTCAAAAATGAAAGTTACAGTCATGATCTGTGTATGGTGGAGTGGGAGTAATAAATTATACTGGATACTATCTCTGAAGTGAGTTGCAATAGTTGAATATGTTGACATAGTTGGAGAGTTCTTTCTGAGACTGAATATAAGCAAGCAAAACTGTTCCAAATTAATGGCCCAGGTGGATGCAGAGATTAAACCCTTTTATTTAAACCTGAGCAAAACTGACTTTCAAAGTAAAGCTCGATAACAGAGCTTGGAAAAGATGCAGATCAGTTTCCATCACTTGCTGTATAT
>VYZW01030095.1:61087-75030 GCA_013401315.1 Balaeniceps rex | reverse complement strand
ATAGGACACCACAACCTCCTCCTCAGAAGTGAATAAACTAAGCTCCTGGCTAGCATAACGCACTCTCCTCCAGTGAGAAGGATAATTTTTCAATATCTAATGCAAGTAACTCAGCAGGAAGGACTGACAGGATCCTGCCTGGGAACGCACTCAAGCCAGGCAATAAAAGCATTCAGCCGAGAGAAATTAGCTATGGCTGCTTCCACAGTGAGAAATACAGAATGCAAATGTTCTCTAATAGAGAAGGAATTCGAGAAGAATCTCAAACCAAGACTGCTTTTTACTTTTCCATAGGATAAGGAAAACTGAAGATAAGTTTTTTAATGTTTCTGAAAAAAAGCCCACTTTCATAGCTTGATTATAATGGCCAGATTACATACAAGGAAGAACAGGTGTCTGAATCACAGAAAAAAGCAGATTTGCAGGAAAAGGTCTGAAGAAAATCAGATAAACCTTCAGCTTGAATAACTTATTTGGTTTGTTGTTACTGAACATATCCCTAGACAACTAAGATACAGACACTATAGTGATATGTTGATAGAAGGCCAGATCACACACAATATATGAATTTTCTTAGATGTTTCTATTTTCAGCACTTACTGCACTGAAGGAAAACATACGCACAGAGTTCTTCAAGAGCTGCAAGTACTAACACTGGTTTTCCTTTTAGTAACAACACAAATACTGTTAACCAGCATTAAACAAAAAGCAAGAAGAATTGTTGATTCAAACTGTATCTTAAAGTTACAAGGGAAAAGTATTTAAAATATAAATTGAACCTTGGTTGTTTTTTTTGTTTGTTTGTTTGTTTTTCCTCCAGAAAATTCACTCGCTCAGGACAACATATTAGTAGTATTTATTTATAATGAAGGAAGGCTTTATGAACCTAAATACTATCCTACCCCATAACCAGTTCGGTTTTAGAATTTTACTTCCTTCAGGGTTTTTTCTGGTTGGTTTTTTAATTATTATTTTTCCAGAACAGCGTTCAAATGGCCATTTTTATTTATTTATTTTAAAGCTGGTGCTTGATCTTGAGCCATAAAGAATTTATAGCTATGTAAAGTTAACTCCAACAAAGGAAAACAACTATACTTTCTTTTTATATTTATATAAAAGGGTTTAACTAATTCAATTCATTTTATAACAGTACACTAACACAAAAGTTGATTATGTTAACACAGACACTTAGAAAATATGTAGAACTGTTTTGTATTATCACTAGTCAGCTTTCTATTAGAAAAAAAATAAAAAGAAAGAAAACTCTTCTCTTTCTTCTGTTTCACAGCTGTCAGTGTCCAGGCAGATGGCAAGGACAAAATGTAATTTAGTCAGAATTCATTAAGTACAATTAGGCAATTTGATAGCAATATAAAAGATTAAGATGGACATCCGAGCTAGTAGGTGTCAAAGACGGCACCTGTTTACTTCGTTCAAAAATAATGAAGAAAGAAAACCATCTTTGTTAACAGCTACTCTACTGGCGAAGTAAGTTACCTGCAGGAACAGACTTTTGTGATACAACGCTGTGCTATGGTTCAACACGAACAGTCATGTAGAGAAAAATCTATCGCTCTGCCTGGTAAAAATCAGCTAACATTAATGTAATTAATGTGATTCAGATCTCAAACAAGGTATAATGTCTGAAAAATAAAAAAAAGGCCTAAAACTTCCTACCCTTCCAACCTTCCAATGTTACCATTTCTGTTTAGTTTCTGTTATAGGAAAAAACAGAATTGGAAATGCTTGTTTTGTTGATTTTTTTGAAAGGACATCTATCATTAGACTGGTTGTCATGACACGTAATACTTACGTAAATTCTGTCCTTACTGTACCGAACTTTGATATTGTGAAGGAGAGTAGCCTCATTTAAATACATAAGCGAACCTGCAAGTAAGAGACAATCATATACCATTACGAGCTCAGGACTACCTTCCTGTACAGCTGAAAAACTAAATCGTAGGATTAAGGAGAATTTTACTTCCCCTCTCTGGTTACAGTTTAATCCTATCATTTCTTTATACTGTCTTGAGGAAGAACTGCTGACTCGATACACGCTTGAAAAACTGTAGACCTGCTCTTTACTGTGCAACTGGAGTTACAGAAAGTTGCTGAACAGAGAGTCAGACTCCAGGAGCCTCAACACAGGCCCTGCTCAGTGTAAGCTCCATTTTACCAGCTTTTCAGACCAACATGGTGTGTCTCCCTCCACGCCAGCCCGCAAGCACAGAAACCGGTGCCTACCAAAACCCCTAACACGAGTGTTTCCTTCCTTCCAGCTCCCCTCTCCAATCTCGGCCACAGTGTCCCCAGGGTAATGCCACCTAACTGACATTTAGAGTAACTGCGGGCTCCTGGTGATTTTTAGATGTTTATATTCACCAATTCAATTGGGAAATACTGTCTAGAGGTAGCAGCAGGCACCATTGCAACATCATGCACTAACACAACCTTTCGTGTTTCAATTCAGAATTTTGTTGCTAGTAGGCCTCCTCAAAGAGGCTGTTGGGGAAAAAGATGTTAACACAACAAAACCTAGCTTTATTTTTCTCCTTAGCTCATTAATATAAAATAACCAAACCAACTCTGCTGAAATGTTACAAGGCAGCGGCTCAAGGCAGTGAGCGGGCACCCACAGAAAGCTTCAGACCATATGGGTTCACATTCTGGCAAACCTGGTCCTTGTTTTCAGCTATAAAGCACTGGAAAGTGTTAGCAGCCTTAATTACAGAAGTGATTACCAGTTCCCATTGTAACAATATTAAAAACATTATCCCTAAAACAACTGAAGGCACTACTCATTACACAGCCTCCGTTTTCAAATAAGTTCAATCCTCTTTTTCTCGCCACTTAAAATTCAAGTGCACAACACTATTTTGTCTAGTTACAACTGACTGACTACCATACTGGTAAACCTTACAGTATCAGAGCCACTTAAAAAGTTGTATACATCTGACTACTGTTGATGGAGTAAGCACTGTGCCTGTAATAGTAACTGCTACCCCCCACCTCACGCAAGGGCCACATATGCACCTCTCATCTATAACGACCAACAAAATTGTTTCTCAAGTTGGACCAAGCTGGACCGATGCCCTTTCTCAAGGGGTCCAGCAGAGAAAAAAGTATTCCAACTTACTTATACAAATGTGCAAGAAGGGCTCCCAGTTTGTATGACCTGAAGTCAACCTGCCTAGCCACCTCGCCCTGCAAGGACGGCTGAAGCTCAGTAAGCAGCTCTTAACATCTCCTTTGATGTCCCTCCTGCTGAACCAAAAGATACTAGCAAAGGATAATGGGAGCTCCTCAAGAGCATCTGCGTTTTCATTTTCAACCTTTTACCCTTCCTCCCGCAGTGGACCGAGGAGTGGCTGTGGCTCTGCCTCCTACCACCTATACCAGACCACCTGAAGCAAAGGCAGGTTCAGCAGCAGTGTGCAGCCTCCCTCTGGCTTGTGTAGCTCCACTGAGTAACAGCCCTTCCTTCCTTTACGTGACTAAATATAGCTTTGCTTCATACGGCTGGAGTCATTCATGCTTCTCAAAGGACCTTGAAACTTCTGGGTTGTTTAGAAGAAACCATCATCTTCTGCAAAACCCCTTGCATGTACACCCCTGCATTGGCAGAGGCACACAAGGCACGCTTTAGCTTTACGCTAAGCGAAATCTTCATTTGGGTCACAGCAGCCCTGAAATCGGGCCTGTGCATGATACCTTCATGAAGCAGCAGGCTGGCGCCAATCACCACAGCCTTTCCCCTGTCATCCCAGTAGACCTACGTCCCCACTAGCCACGCAGTTGCTGGTACATGTGGCAACTGAGCGCATGCGCCCGGCGCTGCCCAGCAGGACTTCTCCTCCTCCCATCCCCAGGCACACTCAGTCCACAGGGCTGAGAAAATGGCACTGGGACCACAAATTGCAGGTCTGCCTCCACAGATCACTTTCTGCCTTCACCTCTTTTATCAAGGTCATCCCAAGAGGACGATCATTAAAAGGAAATGGGCCAGAAACTCCTGCTTGCTCCAACGAAAGTCAAAATCTCCTTCTCCCCTTGTGTATGCCTTGGCGGGGGCAAGATGTTAAAAAATTAGCAAGCTTCAAAAATTAAGTCATTTGGATTCTCAGTATTGAGTTGAGAAACTGCTATATAGTAATTGTCTACATACACGTAAAGAAACGATCCTCTCCCCTGACTGTATCTTCGTCGGAACACCTCAGTGTTTGCGGTATGTTTTAAAGGAAACAGTCTTCAGCCAAGCATCCTAATAAAAACTTGATAATTATCTAAACAACAAAGGACCCCAGATTTCAATGCATCCCCAGTACTCTCTTTGCAAAAGGATTCCAGCCGTTGTTAAAGCAGTTATACCTGCAGATTTGATTGCATAATGGGGAGCTTGATCCCCTAGGGAATGTCACTGCCTTCACTCAAGACATGCAAACTAAGGCTTATGTCAGCAACTTTAAAGTACATCTTTAAAATAAATACTTTAAAAGAGGCATCCATATCCAGAGGCAAACGAAGTCACCAGAGAGAGAATTCTGAATATTCATATGGCTCGTGCCTAAATATAACTAGTATATGTATGTGCATTTAATAGACCATATATTTACTTATACACACACACACAAACTTCACAGCAGTGAAGTCAGGCACTAAAAGCTAGGAAATATCAATGTCAAATTTACTCACACTGGCTCTCCTGTGCACACAATGAAGCAGGGTTTGTATGGAAGATAATTTTAATAAGTAATCGCAAGGCTCTGCATCTGTAGAACTATTTTTTTTAAGATTTTTATCCAATATCCTGCTCCCTTCATTTTTTTAAAATTGTTTCACCCCAGAAATTAAAAAAAAAAAAAAGAATTTCTTGGCCATAAAAAAATAGAAATTCCACATATGGTGACAACCCCCCAAAACTGAGTGGGGGTGAGGGGGTAGAGAGAAGAGTGTGAATCACAAAAAAAAGAAGTGCTTTGTCTCTGTACTGTTTGCAATATTTACTGAAAATTCACATTTAAGGAAGGGCTAGATTCTCAAAAAGGTGTCTCTTGCAGCTAATGCATTTGGGATATGAAAGACTAAGGGTGCAAAAAAGCAATACTTCAGCAAATTACTTCCTAGAAGGGAGGTAATCACTAAAGCATAGGTCGGAACGTAAGTGTATTATTAACTAGTTTTTCACGATTTTTCAGAACAGTATTATAAGGAGAGACTGAAAGCACCCAGTATTTTATGAAGTTTCTTCTTAAAGATCAATGTGCTCAGCACAAATGCTCTCTGAGAGAGAAGGAAAATGAACTTGGCTTTCACACATCCTGGAGACAAACATCAACTAGGGAACAAAAAGTAAGAACGAGTTAGAGAAGTCTCAAAATGTTTGATACAGAAAGGATTACTGGACAAAGCATTTTTAAGTCTTATATTTTACCCAGTAAGCCAAAGAAGACATTTTCTCTGATAGGAAGACTGTTTTAACTTAATTGAATAGTATTTTGCTGGAATCTCAAATTATTTCCATGATAATATTTCAATTCCTTGACACTAGGACACTGAGGTGCCAGGACATCTCAGAAAAATCACTGTGACAGATGCACAGATTAAATGCATTTTCCCTAACAATCATCGTGTGCAGAGAATACAGATACCAGCTTTGAAAAGTTTCAACCCACGTAATGTTTGCAAAAATATAAGGAAACAAGGCTACCAGGTTGGTTCCACCTGTAACGACACTGTACCATCTAAGTCAGATCATAAGACTCAGATCTCATCTTCTTGTTCCTTAAGGAGCAGCTATAACAGCTGTATTTCCTGTCACAGGATATAAATACTAACCCCTATCCCAAAACAGGAATTGTGGTTGAATCACCTAAACAACTTTCAAAGTCCTAGCCTCTATTTTAAATGAAGAACAATAGAAGATACTTTTACTGGATGCTAGCCTTACTCACCTTTCTTGGTACTCTCCCCTCTCCCCAGATTTGAATACTGTATTTGTTTCCGCACATCTAATTATAAAATATTTAACAAAATAAAAGCCCTGCAGATCAACACTGAAGTTTATTACACAAGTTCACCTCAAAACTCCTTCTCCAGCAGCACTCCTGTATCCAATTCACTACAACCTATTTCCTTTTCCAGGTCCAGATTCCTGTCTCCAGTTTTGGGAAGGTTATCTTAAAATTTATTTTCAATTACCTGTACTTCCACAGGAATGCTATCTGAGAAATGGGTTACATGCAGGAAAATGCTGTACAATACAGCTGCTGATAAAGCAACTAATTCTTTTGCTGCACTATAAAAGATATAGTTAACCCCCATAATGCTGAACACAGTTGATCCCAATGCAGTTAAGTGACATCTGATACATATCTGAAGTCAATTAACAGTTGTATGTGGGAATAATGTAACTATGACTTCCTCTAAAGTGTTCAACTGAAAACTAAAAAACCCAATAAATTATGTTTAAAATGGGCTTACTTTAAGAAGTTTAAAGGACTAGTAGAGGTCATACATAAATTCAAGCAAAGAAGCAAAACAAAGACTACAAGGAAGAAACACGAAGCTTGTAAGGAAACAATATTCTCTTCTATACAGATTTTTTTTAAATGTATAATTTATTTTTAAATTCATAACTTACAATTATCTTCTACATCCTTTTTGCTGTCTTCTTCCGCAGGAAACACTTGATTGATAGCAGCCTGGAAAGTCTGTTAGATGAAAAATATTAACATTGTCAGAACTCCATAAAAATAGAAATATAGTTCAAAGATGTCTGATGCGATGATACAAGTGAGTGCACTGTAATTGTGCATGGTTTAAAATGAAGCTGCCAGCTTTATACTTCAGCACTGGAAATTTTACTGAGTTATTAGATGCAGATAGGAGCTGCTGCATTTACATTACTACACTACATTATAAAAATGCAGTCACTGTAATATATATTTTTATTGCAATAATATTTGATGCTTTTTTCCAAAATTGCATGAAATATTGTAATATTGTGTAATATAAAAAATAAGGATAAAAAAAAGTACTGCAAAGGGAACAGCACTGTAAAGGACACACAACTTCCTCAGTTTTGCAAAGAAGCACAAAGAATAAAAATCAAATTATTAGTTCAGTCAAAGGACTGTGCTGTCATTATCATATGCTGTTGTAAAACATTCCTACTTAAAATATAAATGTTCAATACATAATATCCTCTGCATCCCCAAATACTGTAGCTTTGGTTGTTACTTGTTGGGTTTTTTTTCTTCAATAAATCAATACTAAAGTAAAACAAGACCTTCCTTCAACCTTGTACTCCAGTTATACAAAACAGCCATTTATCAAGTGTTCATGTCCAACAGGAAAAATTCATAACAAAAGCAACTTTGTTTCTTCTTTATTCTCCAGAAATCATAATTTATATTGTTGTAAAAAGAAAGGAAAAACATCCTAGCACAGATGCATTACAGCATCTGCACAAAAATAACTATTGTAAGAGGTACGCTTTTATTTATATTTTTTTGTTTACCATAGTAATAGCTTGTTTGAGCTACCTATGAATGAACAAAAACCCTGTTGCACCAATTAAACGCGATAGCTGCCACGCTGCTGCAGGCACAGTCTCCTTTTCCCCCTGGAAATGGAGACAAGAAGTCTATTCTAATATTTGAAAAGGCAACCAAGTGGATCTAAAGAATGACCTTAATAAACAAACATGTTTGCTTGTTTAATATTGTACTCGGCAAGATAGTCCCATGAGAAACATCTCATACGGAAGTTTAGGAGGAATACAGCAACTTGCTTCATCTTTGCTTCAGTAAAACAGACACAATATGTGAGCTCTTGTAGCTTACACCATCACGAACAGCCACAAATTCCAACTCCCTTTGAAGTGGGAAGGGTTACAAATGTCTCAGAGCAGAACTAACTGCTGCCAGTCAGGAAACAGTAAGTCTATGATATCCCTTCCCTACAAAGTTATCATAAAGCATGCAATTTGTAGTCATAATAAATTATATTTTGTCATCCCCTTATCAGGATCTAATGCAGAAAAATATGCACAAGAAGCCTTCCTAAGGGAAACGGAGCTGCTCGATGACGTTAGAACATCTGAACATCCATCACACCAACTTCCTCCAAAATATCCTTCATCAGAGCTTGGCGGAGCTGTGGAAGACCTGAACGTCTTTACCCACCTCAGAAAGTTGCCAGGTGCTATTCAGAGTTTTAGCAGGGCAGAGATTCCCCCCCTCCCCTTTCCTCCCTCTCACAGTACTGCAGTTAGAACATATTATCCTAGTAATTTTCTCTGCAAGTTTGTCAACAGTAAAGGTATCTCTCATTGGGTAAAGATATATTTCAACACAACAGTTTCCCACGTAATCAGTTCACTGTGCGTGAAACAGTGGAAAAGTTTAAAAAGAGCATGACTGGCTTCACAAAAATCTGCCTTCACTTCTTGTTCTTGTCTGCTGATGTGTAACCCAAATTTAACCACTAACAAAGACAGAACTTTTTTTCACAGGAGAGAATGAACATGATACCCAGCTATTCTGTAAGACTCTTCACAAATCTCTGATACTGATATTTCATAGATCTAAAGCCAGTCATACCAGATCTTCCCAGGAAGGAAGAGCTTTTTCAATGTCCTCACCACTCAGCCTTCTGATCCAAGATAAATTTCAATGAAAAAAATAATGAGAATTCATGCTCTATTATGTCCTCCTTCATTTTTTTCCACTCAATGTGAACTGTGAATTAATTTCTAGAATATTTCAGAAGTGATAGAACAAATAAGCAATATGAAGAAGACTTATCTGAAAGCTGATGTTTTTCTGCTGGACTCTTTTAGATCAGAACATGAAGCCTAGTTTCAACTACACGAACAAAGAATTTCCCTCCTGTATGTCACAGCTGGACTACTGCACTATGTAAGGTGCTTACTTGTTTTGTAGGTTAGTACATTAGCTAGATGTGCAGAGCTCTGAGTATTGCCAATTACTATTAAAATCTAATATATAAATAGGAAAATGGGCAAGGTATCCCAGGTCTATCAATAAAAAAAAAAAAATCCAAAGAAATTCTTTACTATGTTGTCCCATTATTTTTTTTTAAACATTTATTGTAAGGAGAAAACACTTCAGGCATTTGGTGGAAGACTTTTGCATTAAGACATGGCTTAGGACAAACTTGTTCTAAGAAAATGGAGGGGATATGAATCTTATGAGACACTAAAGTGGTCTCAGGAAGCAAAACAGAGGGTTCAGGGCGTTTTGTAGGTTTGTTTTTTTTCCCCCTGTCTTTGTAATGAAGCAGCCCTTGAAATCCAATGGCAATCTTAACTATTCTCCTAGAAACTAGATGAGTGAAAAAAGATATCTTTCCATTCAAGCAGGATCTTCTTTCTACCATGTAATCCAATATGTGTAACCATGCCTTCCTTTATACCTCCCAGATACAGACAGGAGACATCCCTACTCTCAGCTGTATCTCACAAACCAACCTAAAGCAGTACAAACAGCGCATAAGACAGACAAGAACATGTCTCATTTGCACAAACAAGCTGCGCTCACGGCTAAAAAAAACCCCTTAGCTTGAAACACTGAACTTTGGACATTCTGATCCTTACTTTCAAAGTACCTTTATTCATTTATACTTAGCCCAGGAAAATACCTTTCTGGTTATTCACAGCATACCAGAGCAGGTGCCCCATAAAGCCCTCCATGACCCTTCAGAACTGGCGCAGAGCCATAAGGTGCCTCTCAGTTGATGGCAGGAGGGGTGTCAGCGAGTGCCCGCAGCACCACATGCCCTCCCAACAACTGCCAGAAACTCTCTACTGCTGACACTCTAGGAAGCGCCTGCCCCCCAACTCCTCAGTGCCACGAGGATCCCAGGATGGCATCTCAGGGTGCAAGTCCCTCTGAGGCATCTCTTCCTAATTGCTTTACTTAGATTTGCTACCTCCAGGAAAAGACTATATTCCCCGTTTGGCAATTTTGCTGTCATCTGCCTTCTCCCTGTTACAGCACCAAGCAACGCAACAAAGTAAGATATATGCAACAGGATCTGAGGTTAGGATTCCCAGTAAGTTCAGAAAAGTATGCTCCAAGCAGAAGTGTAAATGCAACACTAGCTGAGTTTAACAAATGGCTGCCTTTCTACCCGCCTCCCTCCTTGTGCACCAGTGTGCAACTGCTGGTGGGACACAGGCCAGGGCCCCCCCAGCTCCAGTTCAGAGCCCATCCTCAGGGCAGCACTCCAGCCCTAGGTGGGACCATGCTGATCAGCAAACCCCTCTCCAGTTTCTCTGTTTTCTTTCCAGTTGTGGCATTTATCAGCCTTGCAAGCCGATGATCTAGTTTTTGGGGAGTAGCTCCCATCGTGTAATGCATCCTCTGTTCTGATAACATGCTCCTGCAGCTTGGATTACTCTTTCTCGTACAACGCCAGCTAGGTGACTCAGATCCCCACCTCTCTTTAGGCACCCAGCCTCTGCACAGAAACATAAATGCCATTGTTAACTCTGTATGGGCTGCGGTATCCAAAACTGCTATTGCTGGTTTATAAGTAAATCAGTGTGTTGGCCAGCTACCTTCACCCAGTCTGGACTGGGTAACTCGGTTTCATAATACAAAGCAATCTGCGGCCACGGTGGCCTCAGATCCTCGTCTTCCTGCCACTGCTTGCTGCCATCCTGGAAAATTTCCACATCTTTATGTTTAAGGTGGATCCGTTCTCTGACCTCGTTTGCTGTGTCACTCACAGCTCGGCAAGCAGAGCTCAGAGGGTGCCACTCTGCAACGCCAGAGCTAGCTACGGGTGGGGAAGGGAGGGAAGACTTTGAGACGTCATGAAACTGCTGCCTTGCAGCATTTATTGCAGTTATTAACAACATATTTTAATTAACCATTTAGTGGTATAAAATGCAATAATCAAGCATATGCATACACGTTTCCTTTTCAGCCTGTGATCTCTGGTAAGCTACCAGCACCTACAGAGAATACATACGACATGTTAATGACCCAGATTAAAAAATAATAATAAGTTACACTGCCCGGATATGTTTACAAGATCAGGTTACTCCTCTCCTCCCTGTAATTATCATGGGCAACTCTGGAGCTGCTGGATCACTCCTTCTTACTGAAGAACACTTTTGAACTATCATTTTAAGTAAACAAAGTTGATAATAATGGGTAGTAATGCTGACTACTTCAAATTAATGGTCTAAGTGCACAAAAACAAAGTCTTCCTAAAAAAGACAAAAAGCAATAAGAAACATTTCACTATAAAAAGAAATCAATGACACCTTGAAAAGACTGAGAAAGTAATCAAGAAAATGTCTCGCTCCACCTCTATTAATATAAGGAAGTGTGATAATTAGAAATATAGGACCATAATCTCTACGGCATTTAAACTGTGAAGTGTTTGTTCCCTTAGATGAATGAACATTAGGCCCTTAATTGATCTGCTTAATTCAACAAAACAGCCAACAGCAGAATAACAAACTTTCTAGATGATTGTTGGTTGTGAACCATGAAGCAAAATATNTATATATATATATATGCTCCCTGAAAGGAGCATATATTAGAAATAAATAGCGACTCAGGAATCTCCTTATTGCCTGTTTCTGTTTCAATATACGAATTTTTGCTCTTTATTACATCAGAATCATTTAGGGATATAAACAGAAATAGTGGTGGGGGTCAAAATCTTTTAAGCCAGTTAAAGACTACTTAGTCATAGTTTTGGAATATTTAATATTCTTGTCTGAATAATTTTCTCTTCCCCAAACTGAAGAATGCATACTACTACTACTAAACCTACAGACTTTCTCACACACAAAAATCAGATGTTACACTTGCTTTATATTTCTAAGGAAAGCAAAGTCAACTTCCTCTCCAAGATGTAAAAAAAAGAAAGCCTATAAACATTCCCCCCAAAAGGAAGGACTGCCGCATAACCTTTTGACCTGTGACAAGGCATTCTCTATTATTGTTGACATGAAAAAAGAAGTTACAAAAAAAATTTTGTCTTTTCCATACCTGAAGATACAGAAAGGACAAAATTGTTAGAAAGGGCACATATCACATATTCACAAAGACCAAAATCACAACTTTTAGAACAGTGTCTGATCTTATTCCAGCTAATAAAAAACAGGATGCTGACCATCTGAATTAGGATAATTGATAGATACAAGGTACTCCCTGTAAAAACTGACATATAATTACAACGTACTGAATATGAAAGATATCATGATAAATTAAGTAGTTGGAACACACTAATTAGGATGAATTAGGACTTCATTTTAAAAGTTACATTTATTTTGCCTTTAATTTGATGTAGTAATTCCACAGGACCTTTGTTTGACATCGTGTTACTTCTCAAGGTACTTGAGGTAAGAGGATTCATCTCTCAATCTTCATCAATCTAACAGTAAGGTGTCTAATCTAAGCCAGAGTTTAGGACACCCCTGTAGGACACTCTCTCTATGCATTTAAGGGAAAAAGAGAGAAGCTAATCTCAACAGTAGACACTTAACCAGTCTCTAATTTAGAAAAATAAAGTACATAGTACTGAATCAAAAGGCTACAGTGATTCAATCCTGTCTTTCACGAGCACGTACACACATGCAGATAACTGACAGAAAGCAAGTACTTCTTATGAGTGGCATATTTCATTTGCAATGCAAGCTAAAGCTAAACGATGATCCTTAACCAGAGAAAACCCATTTCCTACTCCTTCAGGTTGTGTGTAATGGCAGATATTGGTAAGGATTTGGCCTACCTGTAAATTAGTTTTTGTAAGGTTTTTCTCTGTTCCTTTGCTTGTGAGACACTTACCTTGCCTTTCTGATTCAAAGGTTCAATAGTTAAGTTGTCAGTGCCAATGTCCACAATCATCCCCATCTGAAAGCCATCAGTTGGGTGTGGAGCCCAAACGGGCTTCCCGTCCTCCATTGTAGGATCTACCCAGTATTTCCTGTAAGAAAAATAAAATAAAAATTAAACAAAAAAAATTTGTATACAAATTTAGTAAGCTATCAGGATTCACTATACAGACTTCAGTTTATTATGTTTATTCTTGTTTCTCCATGTGGAAGTAGCCAGCTTGTCAGGACAAGATTCTTCCAGCCTTTTTCCAACCTGTAACACTTTACTTACAGAGGGCCCCCTCAGACCTGGGTATGGAGAATGTTCAAGAACAGACCAATTTTTGGGGGTGTCCACAGACTAATCCCTGCAGCTCTTTCCCCAATTTTCCTAACTTGTGAACCAAAAAGGGGGTCTATCTCACAATCAAAATAGAAGTGCAAGACATTCAAAGCTAAGACTATACTAGGAGTATGTATATACATACATATATACGCACACAGTGGGTCATATGACTAATGGATACTTCTCTGTACCTGATTTGGTGTGCAAATACTTGAATTTCTGTAACGGGCACATGTTGAGGCATGTGAGCAGAAACGCAGTCTCTTGTCATTTCAGACAAATGAACGTGCCCACTCTTTTCACATGGCTGGGCATACGGCTTTTAAATAACCCATGAATATATTTGGTCACAATTGATTTATCATATTACAAGCTTTTGAGAGACTAACTTCTGATGCTATGACATTACAACTCTGCCTCTTAAGGAACACCAACCTTACTTGCTATAAAAATATCCTGTGAAAATCATTTTAGAGGAATCTAAGGTTTACAAATGAAATAGATGCAAAGTCCAAGACATGCAAACCTTAGGCTCTTCAAGTTATGCAGCTAAATAAGCTCCCAATTAAAAGGAGTATTTGATTGCATGCAATGCTCATTGAACTAACCAGGAGAGTTGCCAGGACTGGCACACTCTGAATGGCTAATGGTGCCATTTTAAATATGCTGAATTAGTCTTTTTTTTTTTTTTTAAAAAAAAAAAAAAAAAAACTTATTTTAAATCCTTTCCCCTAA
>VYZW01030095.1:29052-60895 GCA_013401315.1 Balaeniceps rex | reverse complement strand
AAAAAAAAAAAAAAAAAAAATCTACTTTATAGTCCTTACCCTAATAAGAATAGGGAGTCCACACAGCTTGAAAGGCTCACTTCTCCTGGCTGTTTCTTACTCCCCTCCAAAACTCATTCACATACTAAACTGACATGTTTTAGTGATTCCAAAATTTGTAGAAAGTATCTCATATCACCAAGGTGTAACTTGCCTTTCTCACCATGAATGAAATGAGCCTGTCAAGCAGCAAAGAAAACACTGGCAGCAAACTCCAAGAGTCTGTAAGCTTGGAAACATGTCCCACATTTTTCTTTTCCCACATCTGAAGGAAAAAGGATCTCCAAAACTCACAACTGGGGAAGGTTTTTCATAAGCAGCGGCAAGGCAAAAGAGTTATCAGCCCACCAGAAAGTTGTACAACCACGAGCAGAAAAGGATACTCAAGTCACACAGAGGATCTGTCAGGACATGCTGCACATGACCTGCTTTTTGCTGTCTCCAAGGACTTTAGAAAGGTTTGAAGAGAAGGAAAAGGCTCGCTGTGACCACTTTGAGAATGCTGTTGGTCTTAACATCTTACTTGTCAAGGAATAAGACAATTTGCTATTAACTTTAATGTGAAATGATAGAAGATAAAGTAATTCTAAAGCAAAGACTCAGAATGCAAAGTCAAGTATTTTTTAAATGAAGTAATGTTCTGAAGATAAGGAAAAAACTAGCTATAGAGTTCTTAATTTAGTGTTGATATCTGGTTTTGTGTTTAAACTTACTCAATTAATAATTTTTTTTCTTCCTGAATGCAGTTCAGGACATAAGAAGCTCATGAAAATTTTTAACAAATGTTTCTAGTGTATTCTACTCACGCAATTCATGCTATTTAAAATGTTATATTTAATATAGAAAAATGTGCAGTTTACTTTTCCTTCAGGAACACAGCATATTAACTTTTTCAACTACTCATAGAAAGTTTATGTTCTAAAACCTCGAGTGTCACATTCACTTCTATTTACTTCAAACCTTTTGCCACATCCCATGACCTCCACAAAACGCCATCATCTTCATCACGTGTTGCCAGCATTGTACGATAAATCCTGTAAAACATCATCTGTATTCACTCACAATTGGCTGTTGGCCATTTTTTCTTTACTTTAGGATACCGTAAATCAGATCTAGTATACACCACAGTTTTATGATTTTTTTTTTTTGAGCCAGATCTGACCTCTGAGTACCACTGCCATTGCGGGCATAGTTGCTAAACAGCTGAGTTTATTTCTGGATATAACCAGGCCTTCATTTCTTCACAAACCTATCATTTGCTTTTAAAATGCTAGTTCAAATTAGTACCTAAGTGACATGTCACACAACCACTAAAAACAAGGCTCTCCTTTACATCCTGAGTAGCATGGACAGGGCTCCGGACGTAACCATGTTGCACAAGAAACAAACCCTGAAATTACTGCCAAAATTTCTGCCAAAAGTTAGAATCCGACCTCCCCAGTTCGCATCCGGAGGCTTCTGCTTTGCTTACTGACATGGGCTTTTGCATTCTTACATATTCTTAAGCCTACTTCATGCTTTATTAATAAGTTAGGATACGGGAGTGTCATGAGCTAAAAAAATCCTCTTGAAGGATGGAGCAGTGATTGAATTCAGCCACCACCAGGAAATGCATGTTTAAGAAAAATACCTGAGGCTTTGCAAGCATCTAAGAAGCCATCGGGTGAAAGCCTCTAAATACGAGCATAGTAGTTATTCACAGGACAACTACTTTTAATAAATATAGTCTTCTGCCTGAGAAGTGACACAAAACCAGTTGTAACATTTTGGTTATGGCACCACTCCATCTCTGTCAGCTGGGACTCTGACAGGCAGCACATTAAAATTGGATACTGAAACCTATCAGGTCATAGCTGCTCTATTATCTACCCCTCCAGCTGATGTATATGCCATTGCCCTTGAGACATGCGATGCACGAAATCTATTCCTGAACCAGCTCTTGAATAGCCAGTTTCCAGCCCAGCATTTTACGGTGAACAGAAACAAAAAAAAGTTCAAAGTTCAACTACCTGATATAAGTCCCTTAGAAAAAGAAGAAAACAGCACTTTTTTTAAAACATGAAACTATGCTTTGCTGATTAAAAGACAGCTATCACAGAGTACAAACTGGGAAAAATATAGATTTGGATGGAGAACCTTCCAATCATATTTTTCCCATAAAAAATACAGCCCCAGCCTGGTTACAGACCATTCATTAACAGCTATCAGAGGCAACAAACTTTTTTTTCCCATGCACATCCATCTAAATCCAATCTACATGCAGCCAGATTCACTACACTGTTGAAAGAGCACATCGTTTCTGAAAACTATGAAAGCAAAAAGACCCATATCGGGGCTAAAAGCACTAAGGCAACAAATCCGAGAGCAACACCAGCAAAGTGTCACCTGAATGCCTCTTCCGAACAAAGGAAGCCAAAATGAGCCATCTTCCACATTTGTATTTGTATATATGTACTCAACATATATTAAAGATTAAAGTAGTTGATTATAAGTTACTAGGTCATTTTGCTCTCCACAATTAAGACTTCTTCCAACATGAAGGAGAGAATTCACAAAGGTTACGCTTGTAACTGGGAAGCCAGCTGCCCTTTTCTCTTTCCACAGTCTGTAGAAAAAGAGACCAGGAACCCCGTACTAGAGTTTGTCTCACCGTTGAGTAGTAATAAAACAAGCCTTTGTCTGAAGTTGGTAAACTTAATAGCTATTCCTTCAAATGTCAGATTTTATATTTTCATAATTGGCAAGCAGTAATAGACCTTGCCTTAATTATCAGTTATAGTATTCAACACATTCAGCACTGGCTAAACACTAGTAGCCAGCAGTTCTAACAACTTGCAAGACAAAACTATACTGCACTCCACAGATTACAACAGCAAGAAAAACACCCGCCAGCTATTCTTTAACTTTTTTTGCGCTATTATTCCCTCTTTTGGAGAATGTTTAATAATATTGTTTCTCAGAAAAATTATCTACATAACACATTGAGTATATGAAACAACTAAAAAGTCCTCAGTCAAAAGCTGGTACTTTATCCTCCCACTTACCTTTACTTAAATATTATTGATTTTAAAAGAATGTAATACAACTACATTTTGGTTTTGTAGGGTGTTCACAAGGAAATCAAACAGTACCATCAGGTGAAAGAATTCTAGTAAGGCAAAATATAGTAATGCAATTTTTAACTTGTTACCAAACCCAGAGGTAGGCGTTTGCATGATATGATCCTATTTACTATCCTATGAACAGTTTACTCTACTAAGGCAATATACTGATTGCTGAATTAACTAAAGCAAATGGAAAATTAAACTTCATTAAACAGCTGATGGTATCTCATTAGGTTGGCTAAATCCAAGGAAAATAAACTAGGCAGAATGGGTATAGTAGCAAATTATCACAGTAAAAGTAGAATTACACAGGTTATTTTATATTTAAAAAAACCTACTACTTGTGTGTTTAAGAGCTGCTCAAAATTCTGCAGGTTACACTGGGCCCATGAGAACACTTTGGGAAAGGTCCTGTGAAGACACGGGACAGACCAGATAGAGCAAAAGATTGATACATAGTGGTAGCTTACTGTCAGTCAAGTTATCTTTTCAACCCTAATTCACTGTTGAACTGAAACTTCAACAAATCAAAGCTTAGGCAGCATTTAGCACTCTACTGCAGGTGACATCATATTTCAAAGGAACTGCAGATATAGTACAGAGTTGGGTTTTTTTTAGCTAAATGCAATACAGTCATAACTGCATTGTTTAACTGAATATTAAACCCATTCAATTTTCATTTCTTATTTACTTTTTCAATTTATTATAAAACTTCTCTGCACTGACACACTCTAGTTTAGCATACCAAACTGCAGTTTTTTCATCCCTACTTATGATAACATCAGCAAGGTAACTGTGTCAAGCAGAGACTTCTGTCAAGCCAGAAAAGAAGAAAATGGGCTAGAATACAGCACAGCACAAAGGTATCTTCAAAAACAATTTGCCTTGAAAACATTAATGCTGACGTGTTAATTGCCAATACATTTTGTAGATGTATGCAAGTAAAACAAAGAGCAATAGTTCACACATCTGAGAATTACTACATAAAAACTTCTTTTAAAGCTACATGCTCTGACTGCTGCAGACAATTTGAGCACAGCAGCTGATGAAATTATTCTCATGGCATACTCATTTTCTTGTATACTTGCATGTATCAACATGTTTTCAATACTGAGCAGCTAGAAACTGATTTCTGTAGTAATTCCATAAGAATCACTCTTTTGTATTTGTATTCATTTTGTATTTAGCATTCACATAGGAAATACCTACTCTGCTGTTGTGTTTACTACTCAAGACATTTTTAAAAAAAAAAAAAAAAAAAAAGACAAGCCAATCCCTCATGCTTAAAGCAGAAGAGAAACCTAGTTTTATTTTCTCCACATTAAATGCAGTAATTCCCAATTACAAAAAAATTGTTCTGGACCTCGGTAAAGCAAGCCTACAACGCTCCATACCATTTCTCAAACACCTTCACCTGGAACATCCATGCCCTCTTTCCACTTCCCTCCCCATGGGAAATGTTTATGAAGACGTTCTGAAACTGGAAGGCAAAGATGCAAGTAACCCCAGAAATATTTCCTTGAAGAACAAATTTTAAGGTACAGAAGAAGGGGGGTGGTAGAGACAGGTTTGGCAAAAGACCTGTACAGCTTACTCTAAACCATCTCACTTTCCTGTGTCTTAATTGCTGCTCAAGCCACTTCTCCCCAGCTACACTCCTGGCTTTGCTCCCTGCTCCTGCTGCTTCTTCTCCTGGCCACATTAAGAAATACTGATCCGGGGCAGGAGATGATCTGAGTAAGAATGACTACTTTGAAAAAAAGAGGGGAAAAAAAAACCCAAAACACTTCCACTTTGTCTGCAACTGTTTAAATGGTTGCTGCAACCCAACAAGTTCTTGCAAACAACCAGATTTGTTAACTCAATTTATGGTAAGAAATTCCCTTCACAGGAATGGAATGTTTTGTATTTATCAGTATTCTGAAAATAAAGTGTTACATGCATTGATCTGTAGGCAAGAAACTCTTCCAGTTTTGAAATAGATCTGTTTCATGCTTCTTCAAATGCATCAAGTTTAATCAATCATCACTTTTGTACATATATGCACCTTTCACATAACAAAAATGTAGCCCATTAAAAAAGGGTGAGATCGTTAAAAAAAAGCACCAATTGTAGTAAGATTATCTAACATAATTCATACTTTAACTGAACAGATTTCTAAAAGGCCAAGTGTCTTTCTGCTGTTGTTTACTAAGTGCCATAAGAAGAGCTTCAGTACCCCATAAGAAACAAAAATAAATACTGCGTGGCCAAGGAAATCTGCCACTGGAGGTTACAGTGAAGCTCCAAGAAAGCCAAAGGAAGGAGGGTTTGGGCAATTACAACAGACATGCCAACTCTGTGGGTACGGTAGAAGAAACAAGTCTGCAAGAGGGGCCAGACACAGAAAAGGATGGCTTGTTGCCCACCAGCAGAGGAGAAGCAGCAAGCGCGCTCAGGAACTCTACCGTGTGAGAAGACGACAAGAAATGGAGAAGACAGAAGGTCAAAAGAGACTTAGCAAAGGAAGGCAGCAACACACATTTCATATAACGTAGCAGATTGATACTGGCTCGTATTAAATCCTGAGGTAATCATGACCGTGTTTGTACTTGACATGATGTACTTCCACGAGGAAGGACCAAGGCATATATGAAGGGGAAGAAAGAAAAGCTAATTTCTATAAACCTAAAAGAATAAAATGAAGGGAACAAGCAGCTTCCATCCGTCACCAATGCCAATAGATTTAGCTCTCAGGAAGCTGTAGTATGGAAGCATTTGCTTAGACCTTAAAAGAAAAACCCATCCATCTTATGTAAAGTTTCGTTTGGGGACCCGATACAAATGTAACAATAGTTATAGCTTCAAGAATTTCAAATCTACCAAAAAGCAACATCTCACTTTTACTAAGTCTAACCAAAACCACTAGCTGCAAACGCGTGGTGGGAAGTTTTCCATCTGCCAACAACAGGCACTGTAGGAGCAAGTGCTTGTGGGGAAAGCTTTCTGGGGGGCTCTGCCCAACCAGGCTTACTGGTTTTTGGAAATGCATCCCTCACCAGACCCCGTGAGCGCCAAAGATCTTTGTGGCACCCAATGTCGCTGTCTTCCCCATGTGCACTGCACCCACTTGTGCTCCCCACGGCAAGTACTGACTGGATCTGTTGAGATGTGGCTTATGCAGTTCAACACGAGAACAAAACAATCAAAAAACAACCTCTCAATACCACGAAAGCTAGGCTGAAACAGCTCTTATTTACAGCAACGTAGTTCTAGTTAATTTCTTAATAAAATTCCAGCTAGTTATAAAATTCTGTTGAACTTTAGTACCAATCCTCTTTAGCCAGTATTTGTCCAGCTGCAACTGCTGTTACACAAGACCAAGATGAATTTTGTACAACTCTAAGCTTGTAAAACTCTAACCACAGAGGTTGTGGTCTTTTGACTATGACATTGGGAAGTTAAACTTGATTCATACTAGGATCAATGAGCTCTGATGATTTCCTCTGTGATTCCTGCTCTTCTGCCAGCTTTTTAAGCTACCCTTCTTTCAAGAACATTGTTCCTATTTTAGTTCCGACTAACAAAATAGAGAGGTTTCTGTCCCAGTTCTTGTTAATTACAATAACCCGAGTGGAATTCCTTGGTTTGTCAAGGAGCAAGTATGCCAAGGAGATCTGCACAAGCATTTTCAACCAACAGCAATACCTAAGCCAGTAATAGCAATAAGCAGAAAGAGGAAAAGTAGCAAAACATAACATCAAATTTCAGCAAGACAAAAAAAGCTAAAGTTAAAATTAAAGAAAGAACTCCTCAGTTATGGTCTGGACACTACTTCAGAAGCATTACTAAACAGAAAAGAGGACCAGAAAAACAGAAGAAAACCAATATGGCTAAGAGACAGAGTTTGAAAGAGGCTGTTCAAACCAACTGAGTGCTTTCAGACTGTGCAAGTCAGCCCTAGTAAAACCAGTGGGCAGTGTAAGGGGAAGAAAGCAAGTACAAGGCAGAACTCAGCAAACAGATAAAGGCATCAAAGCAAAATCAAAGGGCATCTTAAGCCGTCTCATGATAAAGAACACATAGGAGCAGACAGACATGCTCTCTTGCAGATCTAGCTGGAGTAGTTCAAGCTAACGAGGTGAACTCTGGAATTAACTACTCCTATAGCTGAGAGACCACACTGTGTGACCACTGGTAGCAGTGCTTGAGCACAGTAGCTTAAATCATATTCAGTGAAGAGCCTCAACAAGGGCAGGTAACTTCAAACCCCTTCAGCTAGCACTTTAACAGTGTATTTGTTTACACCCTTGTGTGTCATGTCTTCCAACTGTAAACATCAGAAAGAACAAATGCTTCTTGAAGACTGAGGATGACTCTCTCCAGTCTAACGAAGTTTAAATTCTCCTCCAGTTGTGTCATTTTCCAGCCTTCCCCACCCATTCCTATTCTGCATCTCATACTCTCCTACTGTCAAATTAGAGTGCCCCATTTCCCCACCCAACGCACCCTGCTGCCAAGCTATTGCTCATCTTCAGGTGACCTAATACAAGAACTGATGTGTTTATTCTCTTTTAAGACTGTGCACTCATTGGTTTCTCTTTGAACTCTGTATACAAGATAAAACAAAAGCTACTAATCGGCCCCGCGTTTCCCAAACACAAGGGACCTCAGCTCCAGCACAAAAAGCAGAAAATCAGATTACGCAAACGAAAAAAATAGTAAGGCAAGAAAGTCCTTCCTTTGAGTCCCAAATACTTAAAGGAAACGCTATCACTTATCATAAATATTGGTTTGGTATGTAAATATCTGGTCGCTAGCTTCCATAATCTGAATTGCAGAAGCTGCACATTATGAACAGTAATTGGGACCACAGAATTTTAATCCTCTGTAGACCATCACAAATGTTGGCTAAAATCACATCTTGGCGTAACCAGCAGGGGCTCGTACCCATTAAAGCAAGCATATATTTCATTTTACATCAGCTTTTGCCAAGCTGATTCAGAAAGAGGCGGAGGTAGACTGAATCCCAGTAATTTATTCTAACTCATACGAACACAGATAAACACAAAGTTCATCCCCTCACAACAAAAGCAGAGGCATATTCCTAACCACCAATTTAAGAAAAAGAACTGTCCCCCCCAAAAAAAAACCCTTTTGAGTGCTTTTGAATTATTGGTAATTCAGCAGCAATTCAAGAACTCTCCACAATTTAACTAATTTTTCAGAAAAATATCTGAAGAAGAAAGCTTACACTAACTAGTGACAATACCATACACTTAGTACTTTTAGATGAGTCATGCTCAGCCCCTGAAGTTCAGGCAACCCTACAATTCCAACACAGAAAGCCAAGAGCTGAATCGTAACCTTAAGCCTACCAGTAACTTTGTTCTCCCTGGCTGCTCTCCTGAATGCTTTAGAAGCACTCCAGGGACTCCCAGGGGGTAACCAATTCACAACTCCAGCCCCTTCCCTGAACTCATTTGTCTTGTCGAATTTTGAACTTCAGCTGTATAACCCTCTTGCTGCAGGGTAATAAAGCAAAACTAAGTAAATAAGTAAATACAGAGATAAGCAAGAAAGCAACCTGCACCGAGTTTGATCAGTCTGATAAATACACACATGTATAAATAACAGAACAGAGAGACGCATTTGAACGATAATTTGTTTTTGAAGTCCAGCAATAAGAAAACATTGCCAAACACCACTTCCTGGTACATATCAGAGTAAAAATGGAACTGATATTTTAGAAAAATAGGAATATATACTCAGCCAGGATCCAAGTCAAATCAAATAAACTAAGCACTGCGGATGGCAGCATCAAAGGCTGCTGGAGGGTCTGCAGGAGGCATCAGATGCTTGACCCCAGTCCACTGCAGAGAGGCTGGACTGGAAAAGAGACAATTGTACTTTCTGTCTCACTACCAGAATAACAAATAGCAAGTAAGTCAGGTTTCCAAATAGTACCAACTTTGATTTGGCCCCTTTATTAAAGGAGAAAATACTAGAAACTAATGACAATCAGCATCTGCAGATTAATGGGTACAATCCAGGAACTGTTTACTGTCATCCCTCTCTGCACAGAAACCATAATTCTTTCAGAGACAGAACTAGCTCCTAGAAATGCTTACATTATCAGATGCCGCCTCCTTTTTCATCTCTTCATATCAGCTTGTACTTCCTACAAAAAGTACAGGTGTAATTTACAGGCGATGGGCTGAAAGACAGACAGTCCTCTACAGATCATAATGAACTCAGGAGAAACTCCCCCTTCAGAAACAGGTAACTAAAAAAGCAAGATTCTTGTCCAAATCTACTCAATCTTGTCTAAAAAAAAGAAAAAAAAAAAAGGACAGAAAAATCTATTGCTGAATTCACCAATGTCCCTAATAAAGTAATTCTGAGGGATGAGACTGAAAGCTTTCTCTTAACATAAAAGAGCATGAGAGCCATTTCCATTTCAGACAGTTATCAACAGCAAAGGACAAAAAAGAAGTATCCAGAGCTACCCATAGAAAGTGACACAGAACATGTTTTGTCAGTAAATCCATCGGTTTTCCTGGGGAGATGAGTCTAATGGGCCCCTTGTTATGAGGCAAGACTGTACCAATAGTAATTTCAGCAAGAGACAGTAATTGCTAAGAAATCATCTACACAATCTCGAAAAAAGATCTGAAACACACGCTTTAAGAATAAAATCTACCAAAAATCCACAAAAATTATCAGAGGGCTGGAGCGCCTCTCCTATGCAGAAAGGCTGAGAGAGTTGGGGTTGTTCAGCCTGGAGGAGAGAAGGCTCCAAGGAGACCTTATTGCAGCCTTTCGATAATTAATGGGGGCTTGTAAGAAAGATGTAGAGAGACTTTTAACCAGGGCCTTTAGTGAGAGGACATGGGGCAATGGTTTTAAACTGAAGGAAGGTAGATTTAGATTGGATATAAGGAAGATATTTTTTATGATGCAGGTGGTGAGACACTGGGACAGGTTGCCCAGAGCAGCTGTGGATGCCCCATCCCTGGAAGTGTTCAAGGTCAGGGCTGGGTAGGACTTGGAGCATCTTGTGATCTAGTGAAAGATGTCCCTGCCCATGGCAGAGGCGTTGGACTAGATGATCTTTAAAAGACCCTTCCAACCCAAACCATTCTATGATTCTAAAATAGCCTTTAATTCTTGTACTATTCCAGAAGAGTTCGTATTTTCACAGAAGGCAAAGTGCTGAAAAGACTAGGCATCTGAACAGCAATAAATCAGACAAAATCTACCCTTAGCACTGACAGGATCTCGACAGCAGGGGAAACTGCAGACCATAACAACTTTCACATTAGCCACATCCTGACCACAGCTCAACTCTCTCATTTTTGGTAGGACGCTGTCTGTCTGCAAGGTTTGAGAAAGTCCTGGTCTTCCCTAAACCTAGGTATGAGGCCAAGCAGAATATGGACTCTGGATCACAGATAATCTTTGCTCGCGTTTTGCCACAGCCTAAGACAAATGTACTCCTGCACGACAGGCTGTTTTTCTTACTGCTGAGTCAGCATCTTAGGGAGCTGCAGCAAGTAACTGATGCAGCTCCCACAGCTCCATACTTTTACAGACCACGAGTTATAAGAAATCCAGCTCAAGAACATCACGCTCACTTCTTGTTCAGAAAAAAAAGATCTAAGGCAGAAGATTGAGATCAAAGTCCAATTGTATTTTACTGACTCATTTTACATCAAATACATCACCTGAACACTACTCACCACCCCTGCCATGTATAAAATGTTATTTATTAACAGGAATGCTGCAAGAAAGCGTATCTCTGCTCAAAAGATTCTGTTAAAGTCAGCAGTGACTAAAAATTACCAACCAGCATTACCACAAAAATCGTTACTCATTTTCTGTCCAAGTGTTACGAAATCTATACAAGAGACTAGGCTTGGCCAAATCCATCTTTCAGAAGAAACCTGGGGTAGCTTTAAGGCTTTCAATAGCAAGTCCCATGGTGCAGGCGATACAGTGAATGCACTGTCTCTTCATATGCAAGAGGGCCATCCCTGAGGCTGGGAATTGTACTAAAGCACAGCAACCACAGGCACATGCAGGCTCAATAAATCTGATATGAAAGTAAACTGAAAATAACACATGCAGAATCACGGCTACCAGGACCAACAGTTAACGTAATTACAAGTTTTGTACAGAAGCTCATGCAGAGGACAAACCACCATGGTCACATGCTAAGAACAGCCTATTTATTCTGGCAAGGAGGCCAAAAGTGGAGTCAAGGAAAGCTTTTAGTCAGGTTGTAAATTAGGATGCAAAATGTGGCCCAGGTGTTTTTAAATTCAAAACTTCCTGAGCAATTACAGCTGGAACAAAATTTCTGGGAGAATGAGCACTGTCATGCTGCCACTGCTACTTCCCAGTTGGACTCAGCAGCTCAAAGATGAGAGCATTTATCTATGGCACTTGAGCCTTCATTTCAGAATATCTGAAATATTTTATACAAAGAGCACACCTCCAGAGGTTAGTAAACTTATCACAACCACTTTTCCCTTCTCCTCCTTCAATTACATGAATATCTAATTTCCATTTCGTTTTCCTTTCTTTAACAATTATCTCAAAATGTAACACTACAGTGGGGCTAGGATCATATAACATTAGTTTTCATCTCAGGAACAAAATGAAACATGAAAACACTGATATTATTTTCAACTTTAAGTGACACCTTTCCTCCATTTTGTTGCTTTACAGCCCTTCTTACAATATTCCGAATTAAACTGCACACATTTTAGAGCAAGACCAGAGAAGTCATACGGAAGCCCTGTATGGTCAATTTTAGATACTTCTGATTTGGTGGGGGTTTTGTGTGGTGGTTTTTTTTTTTACTAATTGCAGAGATTTTTTATTAATTGTAGAGATTTTAATAATATCCATCATCTCAATAAAAGGACAAATTTCAGAAGTGTAGGGCATATTATTTACAGAATTTTTTCAAGTCATTACTTGCTCTGACGTAAACCCAAAAAATAAGTTTTAAACTCAGCGGATACATCTATGTTAGCAAGTAACACAGTATGACAGGAGCAAATTCATACAGTGAAACAGCAGCACTGAGGGGTCAGTGCCCATACTACAGGCATTTTGAGGATTTTATTAAATCTAGTCAGTACCAAATGGCTCTAGTCTGAGTTCCTGGACTGAATACGAATTCACAGCTGGAGTGCATCAAGTGTTTTTCTAAGGAGCATCATCCACTCCAGTTTCATCCAAACGGGATCCAGTTTGGTGCCTGGACCTGCAGTGCAGTAAGTGCAGGCAACGAGGAGGTTCACCACAACAGCAGGCTCCTAAGATGAACTAAAACACCAACAGAGACACACCTCTACCCACTCTTCATCCAGCTGCTGATGGTTCCTGGCACGGGAAAAGACAGAAATTGTAGACTGCTGCTCTAACATAGTCACAAGCCAGGTTAGGGAATTTTTTCCCCTTTTTTATCTGCATTTTATCTTCAACTTTATTGCTGTTTTAATCTAGACTTTATTTTTTAATACTGATCATATAACAACATATGGCTACCAAACATACAGCATTACTTAACCAGCAAAATAGGCCTTAAAACAATGCAAAGACAGTTTCTCATAACTTTTTTTTTAAATAATGTAAGCTAAGTTATTCTTCCTTCTTCCCTCCTCAAGGACAGACTATTGCTACTACAAGACAAATTTTGCCTTAGACATCCAAAGTTCAATACTTTAGAATCATAGAATGCTTTGGGTTGGGAGGGACCTTTAGAGGTCATCTAGTCCAACCCTCCTGCAGTAAGCAGGGACATCATCAACTAGATCAGGTTGCTCAAAGCCCCGTCCAACCTGACCTTGAATGTTTCCAGGGATGGGGCCTCCACTACCTCTCTGGGCAACCTGTTCCAGTGCTTCACCACCCTCATTGTAAAAAATTTTTTCCTTATATCTAGCCTAAATCTCCCCTCCTTTAATTTAAAACCATTAGTCCTTGTCCTGTCACAACAGGCCTTGCTAAAAAGACTGTCCCCATCTTTCCTACAGGCCCCCTTTAAGTACTGAAAGGCCGCAATAAGGTCTCCCCGCAGCCTTCTCTTCTCCAGGCTGAACCACCCCAACTCTCTCAGCCTGTCCTCATAGGAGAGGTGCTCCAGCCCTCGGATCATTTTTGTGGCCCTCTTCTGGACTCGCTCCAACAGCTCCATGTCCTTCTTGTGCTGAGGGCTCCAGAGCTGGATGCAGTACTCCAGGTGGTGTCTCACCAGAGCAGAGCAGAGGGGCAGAATCACCTCCCTCGACCTGCTGGCCACGCTTCTTTCGATGCAGCCCAGGATACGGTTGGCCTTCTGGGCTGCAAGCGCATACTGCTGGCTCATGTCCAGCCTTTCATCCACCAGTACCCCCAAGTCCTTCTCCGCAGGGCTGCTCTCAATCCACTCATCCCCCAGCCTGTATTGATATCGGGGGTTGCCCCGACCCAGCTGCAGGACCTGTAATGTCCTGTAACGTATGCTTCTTTTAAAACACAGAGTTCAAACACCAGCTAAACTGAGTGTCCCCCTTCAGAGCTTATATAATTGTAGCGATCTCACTCTCTGAAAACAAGGCATGATTAAAATTACCTTCAGTTCCCTCTAAATTGTCCCAAGATGATCTAGCAGTCCCCAGCCTGCGAGCCACCACCAGGCAGCTCTCCCCAGCCCACCCATGGGCACTGCGCTCCAATCAGCGCCCGACAAGCAGCCCTCGCCCCGGTTGCAGGAGGACACCCAAAGATATTGCCATCTCATCAGACGACAGGTCTCAAAGTAAAATATCGCTTATACGCTCAGCTGGTAACTTACCACCAGCTCCCCGTCAGATGATGCTGCGGACTGGAAACCTGGAAGCAGCAGCAACAGGAATGTGACTCCTGTTCCTGCATGTTTCGACATAACCCTGTTCAGCTCTCCCGAACAAAGGCTTGTGCTTATTCAACCTACAAATAACTTTAATCATTGTGTTTTGTCTGAAACTGGGGTATGGATTCTCTCTCCAGAGGAGATTAATCTTCCCACTTCTTGTCAGACAGGAGAGATTTGAATTAGGGCTTTAAGCCAAAACCACAGCTAACGCTTGCAGTTGTGCAGATCTAATCATGTATCGAATTTTCTGCTCCTGTTCCAACATCACATTATAAAAAGTAAACTTTTCTTTCATTTATGGACAATATATAAAATGTAAATCCAGACTGTTTTAAAAACACACTGGAAGACATTATTAAAAATACCCTGAAGGAGAGCGTACAAGGCTCGCACACAGAAGTTTAAAGTTCCAAAACACAAGATCAGTTCAATGTTACTCTTCCCCACAAACCACAGATACCTCCACCAAAAAAAACCCAAGTAAAACCCTCTTTCCCCTCTGCCAGGACAACTCAGCCCCCTTATTCACTACATAAAGCTCCACTCACAATCAACTAGGAAACTATCAAGAAGTATTCAGAACATTTTGTGACTTAGAGAAGAGCTTCCAAAAAAACCACCCCAAAAAAGGCAGGTGAGTTAATTTAACAGCTCACTGCCCCAAGGACAAAAGACACATTTCCCTCCTCCCCACTCACGCAGTACCAGTCCCGGCGCCTGCAGAAAAATATCTGTGCCAAAGCGCATGGTTTAATCCACTTAAATAATTCCTCCCAGTTCAAAAAGAAGATGGGTGAGCTCCACTGCCAGCGTAAGGTAGAAGTAGAAAGAACATCCATAAGAAGGTGGAGATGAGAGCAGAAACTCCTCCTTGAGGCAACCGCAAGTTGTTAGATTGGTTCTCCACATTGCTGAAAATACGTCCAAAGGTGTGAAGGATGCAGCGGAAAAGAATGACTACAGACCAAATGTCTGCCTTTTCTAAGGCACAAAAATGAGTGCACTTGTAATTCAAAGTTCAAGCAGAATAACTTCATTCGTTTTTAACATACAATCCTTTCTTAGACATAAAAGTTTCCCTTTACTAAAAGCAAAATATTAGATGCAGAAATACAAGGAGTATCTGAAACATTAAGGGTATTTTCTTAATGATTTAGGTTAAAAACTTAGACCTTTCTAAACTTAATGGTTTTTCCATAGCTTTGAAGATTTTGTTCAATATTTCTGAAAAGTCAGCAGGTTTTCTCATCTCCCCCAGCTGATGTTACCTGTAACATTTTGCAAAAAATCTCAAAATACATACAAGCATGGCCTGAATTACCTGGACTCAGCTTCAGTTCAGATGAACAGAGCTTCTGGAATTGATTACTGGCATTTCTTTGAGCTATCTGATGTCAAGGATGGTTGACATCACATTTCCCAACTGTAAAAGTAGGGCACTTCATGTGGATCACAGAGATTTGGCCAATATAACCTTAAGGATTTAAGTAACGCTCTTCTAGAACAGTTATTTTTAACTGCTGGTTTGGCAGCCCCCAAAAAGGGATTAAGAAAAAATAATATTCCAGAGATCCCACAGATGTGAAATTTCTGACAGAATCCAGGTGCCCAGCAGAGACTTCAGGGGGTCCAGAAATCAAAAAGACTAAATTATTTTCACAAGGTAATGACCAAAACTGACATCACAGCTGATATCACAGGTTCAAACCATGTATCAGCTACACGTCCACACACGCAAAGTGCAGTTGATATGCTCGATATTGAGACCATCAAGAAAGGCAATCAAATAGAATTGCCTGAATGAGTGAGAAGGACCACGTGTGGCTGGAGCAGAAATGCACTGAACAGCCATTTCTACTTAGTACATTTATTTAATTAATGTTCTTGAAAAAAATTCTAATTTTCTCAACACCATTCCCAAGAAACAGGCACAACCCAATTTAATTCAACCTGCTATACATCATTAGGATTCACCCAGGTGACACAAGAGGAAAAACCAAACTTAATTAGATCAATTTAGATCAGTTGCTATAAAATCCATGGGTTTTGTTATTTGGCACATTTAAACCTATTATCCAGTTAATCAATTAGAGAAGAGGATAATGTGAAATAATTCTTAAGCGTGCTTCAAAGATACTTAAATCTTCTTATACTTTTTTCTTCCAATTCAAACGCATTCTGTGATCAAGAGCAGCACCTTTAAAGCCTTCCTCCAAATCTAGCGCAATCTAATGGAATAGTTTCAAAATCCTTCACACTTAAAAATACATTATTACTAATTTCTAAGCTTGAAGACACATCCCCTTGTTCTTCCAAGGCCACGGTAAAACATTTTCTTCTTGCGCATCTTTACAACTTTCCTGTATATGCTCAGTACCAGCCACACAGAAAGTCCTTGAAGTCTTAAACAAACCCTTGCCAAACAAAAAAGAACAAGGATCACGTAATTACAGGTTAAATATGTACAATATTTATGTGGAAAACTGACTACAGAATTCTTCAATCTAGCAGAAGAAGCTGTAACACACAATCACTGGAAACAGAGGCCACATAGACTAGAACCAGGCACTATTTTAAACAAAGGCAATCAATCATTTTGAAAATCTTTTGTAGAATTACTTTTAACCAATAACACAGATTTTAAATTAGGGCTACTTTTTTTTTTTCCCTTCCCAGTTCAATATTTCTCAGTCTGATTTGCAAGACATCACACCCAGTCTGCAAAGCAGCTGCCTTTTTTATTTATTTTTCAGCACATATACAGACACAGCCAAAGATAAGTGTTAGTGCCTTCTGCCAGAAACACTTGAGAGTCAATTCCTGGCTGGTTTCAGCATTTGCAGATATTGCAACTACTCAGAAATGTCAACAATGTCAATCAAAAGGTCTAGGAAACAGTTCAAAAAGGCACACGCAAAGTCCTAATGACAGAAACATTTAATTAACTCATTTGTGATTAAAAGCAAGACCCTCACTGCCAAACAGTAAAAGACAAAACAGTCCCTGCTTTTTTTTGCGGGAAAACTAACATGCTACTATTTTTTAAAGGATGAAAAATACAATTCTAAACCAAATCAATTGATCAAAGATGCAGAAGAGGCTGTGCTGCTATTGAAGGAAAGACTGTGAGATCTTGTGGAACATCGTCAATGGACCCACAAGAAAAGACCCTGACGATCCTCTTGCGCAGGGCTTTACAAAACATCCTCTTCAGCTTTCTGGACTTCTGGTCTACAATGCTCAGCTTAAGTTCACTCAAGCACTCTATCTGGGACTCCAGTCTGGAGGTCTTCAGCACTTCCTACATTGCAGCAGATATATTCTCTATTGTAGGTGCACATAGTCAATATATCTTCTTTGTATATTCATACAAAATTTGAGCTCCATAGGAGCTTAAATTACAGGGAACAGGAAATTCTACATGAGAGTCAGATATGACCAATGCAAACTCCTTCTTGTGCATAGAAATATTTCAAATATCTTCTCATGATGGAGATTTCTTCACACTGTTGAAGGATCTGAGCACCCTCTTGGAGGAGCGGGCAGGGGGGCATGTTAATACCAAACTCCTCATAGATTTCCTGTATTTCCTCTTTGGAGTAAAAATCTTCCTCAGAGAAGAGGTTTTGGTTTTGAATGATTCATGGGAACTAGAAAACTAAAAGCTTGTGAGTATAGTTGTCTTACAACATCGTATGATTAGAGATTCTCTAAGGTCATCTTAGAAGAGATTTAAAACACAGTGTAAGAACAAAATCACGTGTAGAATAGATATAAATCTGACTACCTTGGAGGGTTAATTCGAGTCAGGCACTTCCTCAGGAATCCAGAAAAGCCCAATTCCTTTGTTCAGTGCTGAGACAGAGAACACAGTAAATACATGGGGTTCATTCACCTTCCAGAGACCTATATGAAGTCTTGAGGCAAGAACTCAAGAATAATCAAGTTCAAAAAGAATAACATGGTAGTACAAAGCAGTCCACTGATACAACTCATAACCCACTGAACTAAAAAAAGCAAAACAAAACCAAAAAAACAACCCACAGACCCATTTTGCAAAATGCATCAACAGATGAATCAGTACCCTCGTCACACCATGTTATGGAAGACTCCACCTCTCTTTAGGAAGACTCATGTGCCACCCTCCACAATAGCATACCTATCTTCAATTACAGGAATATACATGTTTCCTTTTATTGACTGAAGGACACAAGGTCTGAAGAATTCTCTTATTATTTCTACTAAAAAATAAAGGATATTTAAAAGAAGCACTGGACTATCATCCAGAAGACTGTATTTAAACCTGGAGTACATTTTTGCCACAGTATCCCCCAAAACACAAAAGCAGACAGTATTTCTTTCTCACTAAACAGAAAGAAAATTATTAATATTAACCATCAACCTGACATTGCATTTCAGTATCAATGCTCTGTTAAAAGGAAATTCACATCTTCCACAGTTTCTGCTTTATTTGGGTAACTAATACAAAGAACTTGCTAGCTATAATGGTTTACCCTGACAAACTTAAAGAAAATACACATGCTTCCTGAATAACTTGGGAACAACAAGGAAAACAAGAAATTAATCAAATGCCTTCTCAAATGCCTGCACAACCAGCAGTAGCTGTTTCCTATACTCCCCTCACAGAAAAGGGCGAGCGATGCTGGCTAACCTCCCAGTGTTATGAGCTGTGAAGGATACAAATCTAATTTTGCTAAAAGAAAAATACCACTGCATCTGGTCTGTTAAGAGATAATAAATATCTTTTTTAGAAGTCACAAGTTAGCAAAATTTGCTGACGTTCAAGTTTAAGCGCACAACAGAGAAGCACAAGTATATTTCAAAATTATTCAAAAAGTATTTGGTTTTTCAGCTTCTCTATGAAACTTATTCAAGTTTTACTGGATGCTGTAATTTAACTAATTTCTTCCTGCATCCAGCAGCTTGTGCTGTGTGATGAACCTCCTCTGATACGGAAGCTATTGACATCATTCTGGAAACGTATAGAGAATGTGTCCTATAATAACAGCATAGGAAATGATAATAAACCAGGTGTGGCTTTGGAGGCAAATCCCGAGCCACCCAGGAAGCACTCTAATAACTACGGCAGCCCTCCTGTAAGCCTCTACTGCTGCGAGCCTCTTGAACGAGTTTTATACTGAAAAACATAAGGGAAGGGAGGTATACGACAGAGGACTAATTTTTCACCTGACCTGCCCTTCTATTGTAGCAGTGCAATAAAAGACAGACCTTGACTGTAGTGAATGATTTTCATCCTCTTTGGCACTCGGCTTTCCCCCTTTCTCTAGGTATCCCATAGTTTACCTCTTCCCCCAGCCTCAAAATGCTTTTTTGCTCTCTGAAGAGAAACTCTAAAGTTTTTCTTTGCTTTCTAAAGATAAAGTCACATCGCTGTTAAAAGCGTCAGTCATCAGCAAGTCAAAAAACATGGAAACAGCAGGATCACTGAATATCTTTAAGGGAAAACATGCCAGCAGAAAGGGCCACATCCTAGAAAATCACCATTGATGCCATTCCAGGTAAGAAAAACTCCTTGAAATGCTCTGGACTGCTTTTGGTTTTGGAGAACGCCAGGAGGTCCCCACCCTGCCAGGGGGGCTGTGCTGCTCCTGCACTGTGCTGTGCCTCTGAGCCCAGCTGGCCAGCGAGGCTCTGCCTGGAAGGTGAACCACACCTTCTCAGCCTCCTTCGTTCAGCATGTCCACAGCTTGGCAAAACCACTGTTCCAGATCGTGCTTTCCCTACATCACATGGCTGCTTCTGCCTACACCACCCTGGTCAACACCAGCATTAATAATTTTGTACCTCTGGAACTTACTCCCCTTCTCAAGCCCTTCTACTCTAAACTGCCTTCTCCTTACACATTAAGCTACAGCTAAAATTAGCTTCTAAAGCAGATCCCCATCTCAACACAGTATTCCCCCCACTTCCATTCTCCCCAAAACAGGAAAACAGTTTGCTGCTTCCGTCTGAGAATTTAGTGAATCCACACATACTGTAGGCAGCAAAAGACATGGGGGTTTCTTTGCTAGGATGCTCTTGGCGTGGGGAAAAGGTGCTTCTGCTGACCCAGAACAAGATCAGTGCAATATCACCTGGTGCAAGGACCGCTGTGAGTAGCCTAAGGAGTCCCCAGCAGAGCAGCAACCTACAATAGTCCACAACAACAAAAAATACTCCTTCCTGCTGATTCGGATGAGGAGCAAGCACATTTCACTGCAAGGCTTCCCAGGCTGTGCTGGGCACACGTGAGCAAAGGCTGCTGTGAGAAGAGTGTTCCCCACGTCACTCTCCCAACCTCAGGCTGATGAGCAGGGGTAACTGTAGGTTGACATCTTCCAAGTAATTACAACCATCCCCAATCCATTGCTTACTGGTATGACATTGGTCATCCTCAACAAGGGAAGGCAGAGTAGAGAAAAATATGGATTTTGATTAAAACTCTCTTTCCAATCCTTAAATTCTGTTTCCACCAGATGTTCTGCCTTGTGTCTCTCCACTACCCTTCTCACTAGACACCAAGCCTGGCTGCCAAGTAAAACAAAAACCAGCATCTCTTTCATCCTCAGAAAACCGTACTAATGCAGCCAGTTTTACTTGCTCTATTGTACAAACTCCATTTGCAATCTACCTTGGTATATGCAGTCCATGAAGAGCATGCAAAGCCGCATGCTCCTTTGTAGGACTGACGCCATGCAAATCCATCTCATTTCCAGCAAGTTGTGAAACACAAAAGGCAGGATATCCTGGAAGTAGCAAAGTAAAAGAAAAAAGAAAAAAAAAAAAAAGGCAGAAAAGGCAGGTGTCCTGGGAATAACGCTTATACAGGGCTTCTTTAAGGGCAGCAGCTGATCCTGAAAACAGAAATCTGATTCAGAGGGAGCCACCTTGTGAAGCCGCACGCAAATACCTGCACTTGAAGCACCAATGATCCAGACCACATCTCCGCTGCAGCCTGATCTCAGAGTGATCCAGGCAGATGAACGACAAGACACAATGCAACCCAGGAAGCCAATCCAGGTTACATGCTAACAACATATACTGGAGTATTCATTATGTTTTACGCTCTGGTGAACTCCAAATGAATGCTATCACATACATCTGGGTCAAAATTTGACTGCCATTACATTCAACAGTGCGAAGAGGTGGTATCAGCTATCACCAAACCAAGGTCTGCATCCCACATATGAGTCACTATACCCTGAAGCACCCAAGCTCCACACCAAGCTATTGGAGGAGAGCCCTGGTACCTAAGAAAGGGGAAACCCTCCCTCAGCTACAGGAAGATCTTTAAAAACCCCTTCATTCTTCTCCCATCTTTTCTTCTTGTTAGTATTGAAATATATGTGAAGACCTTGACAGAGGTACAATAATAGAGAAGGCGCTTTAGTTTTTCTAGCTTCCCTAGGTACTAGTACAAGCTTTTAGCTTATATTAAAAGTTCAGCATAGTCCAAACACTTGCAGGAGATGCTTAAGGGAAGTGGTGATGTGGCAGAAAAAAGGAAAAAAAATCTCCTTATTTTTCAACAGTATTAACCTGAAGACTGCTAAGACATAAGCTTCAAAAATAAACAGCCCCCCACACCAACCACCAAACTTCAAATGCTTGCTAACATCACTAGGCTAACTCCTCACAACATGAAATTGTTTTTCCTGCAAATGTGGCTACTATTTCATATTCAACTTGGTTCTCCTGTATCTTCAGGTGTGTGACAGTTACACAGCTCTTCCTTAAGCAAAGGCCTGAAAAAAGTAAAATTAAATACCTGAAAAAAAAATCCTGTATTTTTCACACAAATGTGCTTACTTCATTGTCAGACTTGAGACTACCGGTTCGAGTTTTGTGGGTTTGCCTGCCTGTAAGATCTTCATCACAAAGTTAGGCCATGAGTTTAAAATGAAGCAGCTGATCAAACTAAACAAAACAAAGCCACACGAGCCTCATGCACAGCTGTATCTTACCCGTTAAAATTTTTTCATAAAGTATGTACAGTGGAGGAAGTAACAGATCTTTCTGAGAAGGCTCCTGTCTTACCTGGATCCTCTCAAAACTCTTTGGCCATTTCCCACAAGACAACCGATGGAAATAAGAGGCTGCTAGAGAGAACGTGCCGAGTCCTAGGAAAACATGAGCCAATTAGCTTTCATTAATTGCAACTAACCACACCTCAGCACACCTTCAGATGTCGCTCCAAAACCTTTACCTGTCTTGGGGTGAAATACTTAGCCCAAATTGCGAGGCCTCATGGTCTTCTTATGCCGACGGCAGGCATACCCAGGGTCAGTGCCTGGGCATGTATGGGGATCAGACAGCATCTTTCAGTTGAGGAGGAAAAGATGACTTTAAAGTCCAGCCCAAGCATGGTAGGAAGGGCAACCCCTGCTGCTAACCTGTTTTGCCTTCAAGCAGTCAAACCAGCATTTTTCTTCCACTACAATCTTCAAGTGTTCCCTCTTAAATCTGCTGGGGTCCCTTTGGTCCTCTCAGCTCCTCAGCCTTTCCCACCCTGGCAGTGTCCCTCAGCCTTCTTGTGTTCCTCAAGAAGGAGCTCACCTCAAACTACTCTTCCTCCTCCAGCTAGTTTCCCTCTCCCCTGCTTCCACCTCCTCCCTAGGGCTAAAGCAGCAGAGTCACTCAGCAAACATGCCAGCAGCATAAAGTGGCCTTTGTCCGCCCTCTTCCCTCCCACAGGGATTCATAAAGAAACTAGGATTAATACAGAAAACAACTCATCTCAAATAGCCGGTTTTCTTTGACACCATACAAATTTCCACTTCCATCTGATGCACTCAAGCAGTCAGTACTTATTACTCTCATTTCCCAATTTTTTTACTAAAAAAATTTTTTAAAAATCAGGAAATAATAAAACTGCATTTTTTAAAGGGATACAAAAAATTCTCCTTCTACAGAGCTCAGTAATTGATCCGGGACTGTAACAGAAGGGTTTGTAACAGAAGCTGCAAAGGGCAATTAAAAAAAAAAGTCTACGAATCAGTTTAATATCTTAAAACCCCTGCTAGGCTACATGAACAGACACACAACTCTGTATCAATAGAAATAAAAAAGCTGACCTCCAACACCTGTTAAAAAAAGTACTTTCAGTTCCAAGTTAAAAGAAAACTGATATAATATTTTCAAAACACACATATGCATGAAAAATTGGGAAAGGCTGTGAAGATTTAAATTTAAAGAGAACAGTCCACAAGAGTATATGGTCAACAAATTATTTATATTTATCATTGCTGCTTTGGTGATGAAGATCTATAATTATAATTTAGCATGTAACACAGAAATACCCATAGCATAAGATCCCATATCATGGAAAGACTGTATTTTCATTTACAATAGGAAAGACTGTTACAGCCCCAAGAAAAGCAGCTACTTAGTCCTCTGCACTGCAAAAACCATGTTTTGTGGGTGTTAACCTTTTGAGCAAGTCATGACTCTCACACCATGATAACAGACTAAGAAACTTCATGTCTAAGATTCCTCTTCCTAGGTTAGTAAGAAATAATCCTTTTCTTTGAAAGGATGTAGAACTTTGAAGCAAAACATAAAACAAGATCTAAAATTTCAGATTACCATCAGAACATGATACAAAATGTATCTGAAAAAGCATCCTTCCCCTAACCAAAGCCTAAAATTTGTTCTTGTATAAATGATCCAAAAAATACTAAGACGTTACACTACTTTTCCAAAGCCCACAATGTATCTCTAAACACCTGAAGAAAAAATTATCTTAATTTATGACATTCATGCAGTGAACCAAACACTACCACAAGGTCCATATAATCTGAGATTGAGTGTCTGACCACGACTAATTTCAGATGCTTGATAAGATGCAAGAGTACTCTAATGGGTTGACAACTAAAGACAAACATCATCACACCATCCCTGAAACTTGTTCCTTCTGTACACTTGCAGATAAATAAATGCTCTGTTCCCAACAGTTCCGATTCAACACAACTATGACAGACAAGCCCATTTCTTTTCTTTCTCCTGAAAATTTAGAAATTTGAAGCAATGCTCTTAACCATGGCAGATCAGTTACTGAAATCTATAAAAACTGTTAAAGTCTCCGAGAAATAGCTTGATCCCAGCAAAGAGCAAATAAGGACAACAAAGTGACAATGCAACATGCACATGTATTCCCACAAATGAATACACAGTTTGCAGGTCTATTTTTGGAAAAAAATTTAAAGAGGAAGAGAAAATGGGCCTGGCAACATGTTCACTAAAAGGCAAGCCAACAAGTATGAGAGGAGAATCACAGAATCATAGAATGCTTTGGGTTGGAGGGGACCTTTAGAGGTCATCTAGTCCAACCCTCCTGCAGTGAGCAGGGACATCTTCAACTAGATCAGGTTGCTCAGAGCTCCGTCCAACCTGACCTTGAATGTTTCTAGGGATGGGGCCTCCACTACCTCTCTGGGCAACCTGTTCCAGTGCTTCACCACCCTCATTGTAAAAAATTTCTTCCTTATATCTAGCCTGAATCTACCCTCCTTTAGTTTAAAACCATTACCCCTTGTCCTGTCACAACAGGCCTTGCTAAAAAGACTGTCCCCATCTTTCCTATAGGCCCCCTACACGCATCCTGTAGCATCCACATAAATAACCCTCCTTGCACTAGAGAAGAAATATGCTGCAGAATACGCTGCAGAATGCCACTCATATACCCAAGCCCCTGACAAAAAGGCTGGTTGCATGAACACAGCAAAAGCTTTAAAGCAATCAGCAAACACTGCAAAAATAACAAACTTCTTAGGAGTCCATAAAATGAGACAAAGATTTATCACATTAGTTTCCCTATCTTTGTAAAGGAACCCAGGTAAGAAAAAAAAAAACACAGAAGAAATTCCTCCCCACCCCCAAAACCCACCACATGTACTAGAACCAAGTGTTCTTATCTTTATACAGTAATAAAAGTCCATATTATTTTAGAGCCCCCTGAAATCTGTGATCTTTTAAAATCCTTCCCGGTCCTATTGCTATGACTCTGAAATTCCCCATGTATGGTCTTTACGTCCGCATTTCTCTCTGCAACAGGAGAATGTCTCACCCAGCTGAGAGAAAGGAAGATGCAGCAAATTAGCCAATCTTTGCCACAGAGGATTTCGTGAAAGATTTTTATTGCTATCACCTCCACCACTATAGAGCAGGTGTGTGATGGGCTGCACTTGAATCAGGACAGAACAAAGCGCAGATGGGTCATGCCAGAGGACTGGAGAATGCCTCTACTGGAGGCATTTGTGTACCTTTTGGTAGAGGCAATGAAGGGTTACACAGGTTTAAAAGACTGCAAAAAATGCTGTAGTTTCATGAGAGCTGAACCAGTAACAGCTTACCATCTCAAGAGGGTTAAACCCTTCATCTGCCTCCCCTCGTTTCTGCTCCTCGCTACACGCTCCTGCTGCCCCGTTGCCTAAGCCCTGAAACTCATGACATCCCTCTGTAACATGGAGTTGGGGAAGAGAAAGGCGATGGGTTTTGTTGCTTTCTGCAGAGCCAGCAGTTTGCACTGAGGTGTGGAAGAGCCCAATGACCATCAGCACCTGCTGGGAAGGGAGTGGAGGAGGGGGCACAGCTGCAGGAAGATTTCCTCCTTTTGTGGGGCCAGCAGGCAATTACATCAGCCCAACTACACACAAAACTGCAACCCTAGAGAATCATTAAAATTTAAGTTATTAAAAATAATGTCAATCTCTTCATTCCTGAATGCTTTGATCCTTGTCCTGGAAACTCTGTGGTACATAAGCAGGGCCAATAGCACAGGAGGTTACCGCACACTGTTAAACCTCGAACCAGCAGAGCAGCTACAGAGCACCCTCCTCCCAAAACTCTCCAGTGCCTCCCCTCAAACAAGCAGAGCACCATGGTGGGCAGGTTCAGCATGCCTGCACACAGTGCTCACCCAGCTGAGAAAAAGGAAGACGCAGCAAATTAGCCAATCTTTGCCATGCAGGATTTCGTGAGAGATTTTTATTGCTATCACCTCCACCACTATAGAATAGGTGTGATGGGCTGCACTTGAATCAGGACAGAGCGAAGCATGGATGGGTCATGCGAGAGGACTGGAGAAGGACATGCTGCCCTCCCATACGCAGCTTCTTCTGAAACATGGCTATTACAGTACCACCTTTTAGTCAGGCTGCTTTGGATCCGGGGCACTAAGAACAAACCGGAGATGACCAAAACCTTGCTGAGTGTCACCTTAACAAAGAAAGTATGGCAGGTGCAAGAGATGGAGTTCTGGACCATCACAAGCTGGACTTACTGAAAATACAAAACATAACAATACTTACACAACTTCAGATCAGGCCTGAAGAATCCATAAAAACACTTAGATAATAACTCAGGAAGCTGTTGCTACCAACATAGACACAGGTCTTGCTGATATCGGAGAGATTTTTGTGAACCACTGACTTTGTTACATTCCCCGCTTCTCATTTTTTTCCCCAAATTTCAAATCATTGTTCATTACAAAGAAAACAAATCTGTTCAAGAAACTAAAGAATTGTCCAATATGTAAACAGTACTGTTAATTTAATTGTCCATTTAACTACCTTTGCAAAATAAATACAGCAAATTCATCCAAGGCAGGCTGCTTCAAAAAGAAAAGGTAAGTTTTCTTTTATTTGAAGTTGAAAAAGGCCACTTGTTGAGTATTTACAAATCCAGGGTTCACTCAGACTTCCAGCTGGAGGGTCTGGGAATTTCTCTTGATTTTTCTGAGAGCAGGCCGGGCCCTGAAAGATGCATGTACTGATGCAGCCGCACCAGCTCTAATAGTGCTCACAACAGCTCTGTTCAGCACTGCTAGGGCTGGATCCCAGTTTGGAGACTGGCCCTGTTCTGCCTTTACCACTGTGGCCAGGTGAACACAGCAGCAGCAGTGCTGTGAGCTGCACGTATGAAAAATGAGGTTTAATTCCAGGTGCCTCATCCTTCTCTCGTTCTCCGAAGCAAGCATGAACTACCCTTTATCCACCTACTTGCAGAGCAAGGGGAAGCATTCGGCTGACAAGGAAAGGCCCCTGGCTTGACAGAAGTGCTTCACGGGTCACATAAACTCTGTGTATGACCTGCAGTGCAGTCACAGCAGCACAGATACCATCCCATGTTAGCCAAGCGTTTGTGCTTGCCATGCTACTGACAGTAGCCGCAATTTAGCTCACAGAGCTCCAGCATGCCTACAGGAGCTGCAGCCAGCACTGTGTCTGCAGGGTAGACGCCGCCTGGCTGCAACTCACTCCCTTTTCACTCAGAAAAAGTTAGGGTGCTGCGGGGGCTCCCAAACCACCTTCAGAAGGCCATGCTAAGCGGTCCATGGGTGGCAACAGGCTTTGCCTTTGAGCTGCGGCACACAACACAGCACCAAGGCCGAACCGAACCAGCCCTTCCCGGCCCCATCGCCCTCTGCTCCATTTTTGCATGCTGTTAAACAAAAGAAAAAGCAAGAACTCGCTTTGGCTAAATATTTTTTTTTTAGTTGGTATTCTAAGATAGTCGCTTATTGAAAGACAGAATTAGCGTGCTCTTTCAAATAAAATACATACTATTAAGTATGTACAGTCATTACTTACAGAAATCATCCTGAGGGAGATTAAAGAACCCACGGATTTATCTGTCTTTTTCTTGCCATCAAAACCTTAGGAAAAACCACGAGGACTGCTGATACTTCATATTTAGCTTTGCAAAACTGATATTTTAGAAAAAAAAAGGCTTCATCCACAGACTTCAGTTCAAAAACTGTATTTTTCCATGTGTTCTTTATATTATTATAGTGTCTATCAATACTTCAGAAACGTAAGTCTCAGTCACCAGTATTTACTACAAACGTAATACAGGCATTTCAAGTAACAGCAAAACAAAAACCTAAATTTTTATCTGTCCATGCATACTTTAAAAAACAGATTCAAAATGAGGGTACCTAAAGAAACATACACTACTTAACAAGTCTGATACAAGTCTGATTTCTTTTTTTTAAATAGGCTGATGGTTCTTTAAAAGTGTTTCAGAACAGAAGATGCTGTAACATTTGAACACAGCTTATGAAGCCACATACAGTATATACTACAGTAGATGACGAACCTCAGGTTTTATTGCTCTGATTTTCCTGGTTTAAATCATAGTATGATCCTATCCTTACATTTTCTACGGGATTATGGGCTACACTCCTAAACCACAACATTTTGCTGTTGAATGCAATAGTTTGCCTCAACACTATTTTAAAACCAAACACAGCAAGCTGTAACATCAGATGACCAGCAATAATTGAAAGATTCTAGGTCTTTATCACAGAAATTGCATTTCTTTTGAGCACTAAAATTACTTTTTCCACATAAACTCAGGCCAGAATACAGAGAGCACCTGAAGAAATCAAGTTCAAACCGCTGCATGAAAACAAGTACAACAGTCATGAGGAAAGTCTTTAATATATCCTTAACATAAGTCGTACTTGACTTTCAAAAACCTTTGCAAAAAGGAGATTGCACAACCTCAGCTTGTTCCAGTTTTCCCCAAAGCATAACAGATTTTAAGAACTACATCAAATCTTTGGTACAAACTAGTTTCATCTTTTTCAATACAGGCACTGGCAGAAGGACACAGACCACTTCTCAATAATTTTAAGACTGTAGCGTCTTCTTGTCCCCTCATCTCATCCTCTTTCTGCTAGAACTGAGCTTGTCTAGCCTTTGTAGACCATGACTTCCAAACATGCGTGGCCTCTGTAGATGATTCTTTCCAAACTCTTCCTAAGCCTTGATGACCATTTCTGCCAGATTGAGATGTTTGCATT
Organism: Balaeniceps rex; assembly: GCA_013401315.1. Taxonomy (NCBI): domain Eukaryota; kingdom Metazoa; phylum Chordata; class Aves; order Pelecaniformes; family Balaenicipitidae; genus Balaeniceps; species Balaeniceps rex. The sequence continues at coordinate 32,037 of VYZW01030095.1, read as the reverse complement.
TATCTTTCTCAAAGGGCTGTGGCCAAAACTGAACGCATTACTCTGTTAACTTAAGTTTCACTAGTACGAAAAGTTTATCATTTGACTTCAACAGTACTGCATCCCACTGCTCATCATGATCCCCCATAACCCGCAGATCTGGTTCTATGGTGCTGCTGCCAAGTTGACTTTACGTATCTGCATTATGGGATCTCCCTCCTGATAGTTGTAGCTTGTACTTGAATACAGCCATTGAATTTATCAAAAACCTCATCCTCCAAAACAAAGCATCAAAAATAAGGCCTGAAACCCCTACTCGGTCTCCTTCAGACTTTGTGATAATTCTGTTGATCAAAGACATCAATGACAACACCAAAGTACAAAGGTGCCAGAACTGCCCCCAGCATTACTTAAGCTGACTTCCCAGTTTGATAACAACTCATAATCACTCCATGAGAATAATCACCCAGTGTTGCTATCTCTAGACCTGGTCCCTTTGGCTCAGCTGCTCTCTAACACTTCAGACAAAGAGCAGCCCTACTGGGTCAGACGGCAGGTCTGTTGTCTCCAGTGTGCCGCCTGCAGTAGTCAGTGCCTGAAATTAATATAAAAATTCGGTAAATACTTGACAGCACTTTCCCAGTGTATTCTCCCAGGCTCCATGTGCAGCTCAGTGACTCCCTGAGCTACAGGAGGTACTCTGTACAAGTCAGCCTTACTGGATTTTTCTTCCATTAATTCGTCCAGTTGCTTTTCAAGTCCCTGTAAACTTTCAATATCCACATGCTTCAGAAAGGATTTCCGAAGCTTAACTAACTACACATTGGGTCAAAACCAAAACACATCTCTCTTGTTTGTTTTGAACCTGTCAGCTTAGTCTCACGCTTACACATTTTGTACTGAAAGTGACAACAGAACGTTAGTCCCAACTCACCTTTACCACATCACTCACAAGACTGTCAAAATTTCTAAAACCTCATAAAGTTTTCCTCGGACCAGCGTTATCAAATACCAAGAGAATAAGAAGGTTAGACTGGGTCACAAAGCCTTCTCTACCCCTGCAGACCACGCACAAGGAAGCGCTACTTCACCTTCCTAATGAGAACATGACAATTAATGGGTCAAAATACTGACCCAGTATCAAAACAAAGGTGCATGGCGATCCCAGGTCCTGAAGGACACAGTACTTAGTGCAGATTATACAGGAACGCCCACTCAGGGTGGGAAAAATTAGTTCAAATTGCTTACAATTTCTGCAAGCTAATACTGACATGGTTTTAATTCAGAAAGCTATTAAACCTCGCAGCAAACTTTACCGCCTTTATGTTCACTCTGCTGGCTTTATAGTTTCACACTCAAAGGCATAACTGTACCGTCACTAAATAGTTTATTAACTAATACACATTAAAAACACATCCACTAAAAATACAGTCAAGCTAAATCCTAATTCCTACGTTAGTAAAAACAACATCGCAAAGGTTTCTAACTTTTGCTCTGACAATTTCAATATTTACATCAACAATAAACTCAGACTTTTTTCTGCAGTTATTTTATAACCTGTACACTTCATCGTTAACTTGTACATTAGCACAGCTTTATGATATTTAAACAAATCCTGCAAGAACACATTTACTTACACTTTTAAATTTGCACAAGGATAATTTCAATTATTAAATCATTTCTATTGTTAGTAGGCTTTTTTCCCTAGCATTCCCCTCTATCTTTAAAAGAAATATTGCAGATGACATTTAACTTGGGAGTTCATCTCTACCCTCTGTTAATTTGTCACATTTGCAACAGAAGGAAGAGACTCAGCCCCATGGCCAACCTTTGTACTCTGATGGGTGCAAACCCAGTTCATAGGCCGCTCCGCAGCCCAGCGATGCCAACTGAACTGTAAGAAATTAGATCACCTCAAAGGTCTTTTCCTTCTGGGAGCAAGACAGGACGCAAGTCATGCCATACTACTTCTCTCCACCTTTGTATAAAAGGGCTGACAATCAGCAATATTTAGATGATGTAACAGGTAACAACCATCCTTTCATGCAACCTCCAATCTATTAATTTAGCTATCTCAATCTTATGGGCCTCTGGTGGCATTAGGATTTACTAGTCAGGAATCTGAGGGCTAAGTGCCAGACAAGCATCAACTATAAATATGCTGCATTGCAAGTTGTATTCAAGTGATGGCCCATTAAGGGGACGAACCTTTGTAAGTTTTCCCATTCAGTAATGAATGCAAATTACAGGAATCGGGTATCAGCTTTTGGTAGCACATCACGCTTACGCACGCTGCTCTCCAAAAACGCAGCCTGCAAAAGTACTTCAACGAGAAACACAGCAAGAGAAGATGTGTTTTAACTGCGCTACCGGTCACGCTGTGTTGGGCCGGTCAAGGCTGTAAAAATTTTCTTTTCCGTGACAAGGACAATCCTACCAACACAGAAATGTTTTTCAAACAAGGAGAAAGGAGCTCAGCTGTAACTCAGCATGAATGCCATTTTTTTTTTAGTGTCATCCTCTGTAAAAACAACAAAAAAACACCACAGGAAAGAAATTCCCATGACAGTTCATTTAAGGAAGTGAAGAAAAATCACCTTAGAGTAGAATTGTACCCACTGGGGAAGGTCTGGGTACAGCACACCCACCCCGAGGAGGGCTGACGAGGAGGGCCCGCCCGCGGAGCGGCTCTGCCCGGCCCGCTCCCCCGGAGCCCCCGGCCCTCCCCGAGCCCGCAGACCCCGGGGCCGGCGCCAGGACGCATCTTGTGCCGCGACGCCGGCGGCAATATGCTTCCTTCGTTACCGAGCCGTGTAAGGTGAGAGCTATCGGGCGCAACAGCCACCCCGCTCCCTCCCCGGCGCCCTCGCCGCCCCGTCCCCGTCCTCTCCCCGCAGCGCTCGCCCCCAGCCCCGAGCGAGCGCCCCTTAAAGAAGTAACCGCCGCTGCCGCCCGCGTTTGTCACCAGAGGACGCCTGCCCCCGCAAAGCCCTACTCCCCCCCACG